>JAPEIX020050244.1:0-11488 GCA_026122405.2 Zoanthus sansibaricus | reverse complement strand
TGAGTTTAAAACTTGAAAAAACTTGTCGAATTTACAAAGAAATGAAAATGTTGACGCTATTCAAGCAGTTTCTATAAAGATGGCGATTCCAAAATACTCAAAACAGCTGGGTGGCAAAACTGTTAATGAGCCATACATTCTCTGTAAAATCTCCATTAGATCACCGGAGCAGTGTTCAGCATATCACTGTCATATTATCAGACAATGTTTATTTTACAAAACACTCTCAATATACAGTGCTTTAGTTTTTGTTACCTTATTATAACTGGCGCACATATGCTAATGAAGGGGAAAATGTAAACAAAGATCCGCCTATATTACGGACAGCTTGAGTTTCTGTTTTAAAGCAAAGTACTATTTCAAATGTTATATAAACTGGCATCAAATAATGAAAACCTAGAAAAAATCTTTTATCCATATCCTTACGGTCGATCTTCTCTCTTTCGACGCAGCTCTCTTATCCGCTCTATGGAATCATCATCCTCCGGGTACTGATTTCCTTTGCGGTCATACTTTCTTTTCCTTCAACAGAGAGTTAGACGTACTTCAGTTGGTGTAGAGTTTGTGATAACTCATTAGATGCCATGTGATAACTATCAACGAAAATGTTTAAGACGTTTATCCTATATACTAGATCCAACACAAATATTTTAAACATTAAATCATGGTTACTCTCAAATATTTACTACATAAAAGCAGAACAAAAACAATTGCGAGCAACAAGCAGCGTGATTGGTGCAGTACTAATTGGTAAAACCTCTGCTTTTCAGCCGTTAGCACTTTACCGACTTACGTCTAACATTTTGCGTCTTTCAAACACACCTAAAGTTTGAGTCTCTTGTTTACTGTTGCAGCACTTTGCTACGATTGTTTCGCTTTTTTGTTTTTTTTTTCAATGTAGTTCAACTTCTTGCCAGATTTATTGGATTCCGGATTTAAAATCATTGAAATTGGGTTGTATTGTGGTGGTAAACACATGAAGCAAAAATATGCAGATTCCAAATTTTTATTGACAAGATGGCAACATTTTCTTACGAGGAGCTTCTCTTGTGAAAACACTTCAGCTGCTGGTTGAGTAATTCTAAAACAAGGTCAGATGTTAAATTGTTTTTTACGGTTCAGCTATTGACAAATCTTATTGAATGTTTTGCTGTTTTCTCCTGAAAATTATCCTGCTGGCGTTAATATTTAAAAGTTCTGTTTTTAAAGAATCTTTTTTCATGTAAAGCGATTTATGTTTTATTCTCTTTGGACTACGGCACTTTGTACTTATTTACTTTAAAGATTGATGTTTGTTCGTGAAGTCATGTATGGCGCCGTGCAGTGTAGTAAACTCAGATTGCTCAGTTATTTTGAAAGGGTTAGTGACTTTCAGTTCGTGTTTTGTTTACAAATACAAGCATTTGCTGTTCACACTATAAACTTGACATTGTTGAGCTCTGCTTTGCACATTATCAAAATTTTTAGTTCAGTGTTTGGCCATCACTTTCGTGTATTTATATTAACAAACCCTTCTCATACCGTTAACCGTTAAACCTTATAGTCTATAACCGTTAACAAACTAAGATGCAGTTTTGAACCTGGTACAACCATAAGTAAAACCCGAATTTTTCGAGGCCGTGATACATCATCACCTTCTCAAGATAACACCAACAACTGATATCCAAAATCCGCCAGGTTATATAACTTTCCATTGCCTTATGAGAAAACGTTTGAGTAACATACCCATCATAGTATGATGGAGTACTTGAACCTGTTTCAGGTTCATCGCGTAGTTTCTCGCTTGAATTCCTGTAACTGTAACGTTTGTCACGATCTGCAGGCTCCTCTTTGGAGTTGTATCGCGATCCATAGCGGTTACTGTCGTTTGTTGATCTCACTGAGTATGCTAATTTTCCTAGTGCATTCACGTCGTCCTCAGACAGAGTTTTTGAATTCTCTAAAGAATCATAGTTTGGTTCCGCCTTGACTCGTACTTGCTGTTGTGCTTCCACTTGTTCGTTCACAGGGGTTCCTCTGCATAAAATACAACTTACTTTAGCACTGAGTTGAAGACAAGCTAAAATTAATTTCGATCACGTTTTGCTTTGTTTTAGAAAAGGCAACAATATTTTAGAAAATATGTATACTGAAGTTACGAAAATTATCACAACTGTAAAACATTCAAAGATATTAGTTGGACAATTTAGACAAAGTTCATCAAAACCCTTCTAATACCCTCCTTGCGAATAAGGTACCTTTAGAATTGAACACCTACATATCTAAAATATCTCTCGGCCATGAAAAATCATTTGTTCTCCCAACCTGGTCCTTATTACTATGGCATAACACTAATGAGTGCATTAGATAATGATTTATTGCAATGTTTTGCCTAGCCTTTGTCTTTGCCTTCCACGACATAAAAATACCATAAAACCATTAATTCTCACAATAATGTTACACACTCTGCTTCAAAGTGTAATTCATCTGGCAAATTTTGTTATGAACCTTAAGTTTTGATTAACACAACTTAGTATATAGCTAATAATTAAAAGACTTCAAATAAAACACAAACTTGTATCTTGTAGGTGTTTTTTTGCTTTTTTCCATTTCGTTTGTGTCATCGGGAAAGTCGTCCATTCTGCTGGAATAGTAAGTTCTACTGGTAGTTTTCTGAGGTTCAACTTTTCTCAGAGGAATTCCGTTGAAGCTGTCAAACGGAGCATTCTCCGCTCTTTCTTGTACTTGACTTGTAATTTCTTCCTCCAGTGTTTCGCCTCCACCTGAGTCACAGCATAATGCATTAGAGAGCACCAACTAATAATAGAGTTAAATTTCAGTATCTGTAACTGCACAACTGGTGTGTTTTGAAAGTGCAATTACAATAAAAATTAAGATATTTGTTAATGATCAGAATTCTGATAATGAGAACAAAAATTGTAAACAATACGACACATGTTTTGCGGCAAAGGTTTAATAAGAAAAATTTCAAACAAAAATGGAAGATTTGATGCGCATGTTAAAGTATCTCTGAGACTTTTTCTTTTTCAAAAACAATGAGAAGGAAAATTGTCAAGGAAGTCTCCTAACGTTATTCAGGTAAATGTGACGCTAGAGACATTTTAAAATTTTATTGATTTTTTGGCCGCTAGTTATTTAGCTGGTGTGGTTACTACTATGTTAAAATAATTATTCACCACAGTGTTGGTGAAAGTGCTTCAGGCTTCAAGATTCCTTATTTTGGTTTGCCATATTTTTGACATTACCCGTACACATAATATAAATAGATAAAGAACAAGAATAGAAAAAAGTATACATGTATTTATGTAAGATATTTATAATTTAATATGATTGAGCGAATAAGTGATTCAGGTTATCTGAAACCAGATAATCTTCTTTAGGAATTGAAGCATTGTCTGGTCAAGAGAAGTAGAAAAATGAAATGCAAAAGAACCTTGTACTGTAGAAGATAAAGGATGACAACAAAGAGCAATACATACTACAAACAAGAAGTATACAAAAAAGTACTCAAATATGATGTCAACAAAATATATGAATGGATAATCTAATATTTATTGAGAAATTCTTCAGTTAAACCGAACTTAAAATGTATTTTTGATTTTGTCTTAATGTGTAAATTCCTTCTAAGTAAATGGGCTTTGACATCGAACTGAAAATGTTCCATTAATTTTTCTAACTCTAGGGATACAGAAAGATTTAAAAGCAAAATTAATCTTGTGTTGTGACAGTTCCTAATTTTAGATACAGTGAGAAATATATATTGAGATTACTGGGCTCTAGTAGTGGTTGTTTACTGAGCTGTGCTCGGTAAATATCTACCAGTATTCGTCTCTACTTCAGTAGGTAAAATTATGAAAATATTAAATTGCTAACCACTTGAGCTAAGTCTGTATGATCTACCGATCCCTGAAGTGTCTGTGTTGTCAAATTCACTAATGCTTCCCGTACTGTGCCTCCAGGTGCTGTCCAGGGGAGATGTACTGTAAGACACATATCTCTCACTCTTAGGACGGCGCCTCTTCTCCACCTGGTCAACAAAAAATGAAGTGTGAGCGTTTTAACCTCAATAACAAACATTTGTTCTTATAGGAAAACTAAAGATATTAGTTTTAGCAAACGGTTCTTTGAGTATGAATAAAACGATTAAAAATTCAACTGTATTGTTTAATTTCGATCCCGAAACGTAAATGATACTAAGCCTTAGGTTTGCTGATTTTTTTGTCTGTTCCTTATAATTGATCTACCCGGACTGGGACGGTTTCTATTGAAATTATTGGTTTCTTTTAACCGTTGCTTTTAAGCAAACAGAATTATCTTACGTATTTCCATTATTCAATGAGAAAGCTGCCATTCAGAAAAGTTATTACAAGTGCTTATTGTCTAGTTTATCTTAATATTACATAACAATAGGACCTACGTCGACGACCAGCGTTGTTGACGCATGCTCAGTCGGTACACCAGGCTTTGAACGCAAGACCTTGACCTGCTGCTCAAACTTGCGACACTGCTCTTCAAGTTGTTTAATTCTAGCCTGGGAAACTCTCTTATCGCTCTCCAGCTCTGAGATCCTGGTAGAGAGCTCACTTGTTTTCTCATGCGCTGTACTCTCTGCAGAGTATTTGGCATCTTGAAGAGCATCAAGTTGAATCTAAAATGAACAAAGTTTGACATATAAATATTAAAATAGGTGTCATCTTCACATTAGATATATTTTTATTAACAATATTTTTTATTCGAAATTATTATTATTTAGATATTTAAATTAAAAACTTCAAATCAACAAGTTGCTAATAACGTTATCGCTTTGTTTTACTTCCAACTAATGAAACAAAACATTCGGATTTATTACAGCTCTTTAAACTATCTATTTCGTCAAAATGGGCTTTTAATGATACAAAAAAGAAAAAAAGATGTGTAATAAGGTTTTGGTTGATTTTGCCTTTAACTTTAGAGTTAGAAAGTCGTTTGCTGCCTTTTCGATTTAAAATTATATAAGCTCTCTCAGAATAAGCGCGGGGTGTATTAGGTCTTATTGTTCTCAAGATATTTTTTTTTGAAACTAAAACAATAGCTTTATGCCTTTAAAGAACCGTATTTATCTAATGTTGAAAATTACCAAAAAATTCTCAATAATTTTTTGAAACGAGCTAACAAGAAACAGAAATTAAGTTTTCGCTGGCCTTAAATAATGTCTACCACAGATCATATTCATATCATTTGTATGTCAGTCACACAATGAAAGTAAACATAATTTTTACCATGTTGTAACCGGTTTAGTTCCATATCAACGTAGCTGCAAATGTTTCATCCTATCATGATTATCGACAGTTTTTTTAGCCAAGTTTTGTCAGCAATCAGCTAGGTGGCGTAAACGTCGGTCTGGGTGTCGCTGTTTTTATCTAGGTCATAGCGAAAATAGTCGGTGGGCTGGTAGTTCCTATTCTTTTGAGGTTCAACCTCCATTTCCTATTGACTCGTTTCAAGAGTTGCTACTTTCACGTGACATTGAAATGGAACAATACTAAAAAACAATGTTTCAGTATTTGACCACCGTGCATTTAGTCTCCCTACTATTGTGTGGTGAAAGCAATGTACATGCAGTCTTAGTTCCCATGCTCTTTGATAGTAAACAAAGTGCGCGGCCTTTTTTGCAAGAAGCGCAGAATTTGAATGTTTGAGCCGTTATAACTCCAAAACTAGAAGTGTAAAGTAAAACCATTGTAGAACTTCTCAAATAACTGTTTTGCTCTATCCGAATCAGTGAAAACTCATTTTGATGAGCAAGGAACTTTTTACCCTTTTTTCCATTTTTTAGTATCGTGTTTTCAAAACAAATGTCAGGAAACCATTTTGATATATAAGTAAACTACCTGAAGCTTTTCTATTTCTATGTCCTGTATTTCTGCCTCCTTTGTTGCACTGTCCAACTCGCGCTTCAGATTGTCAACCTCGATCTCCAAAGCTGTTTTTTCTGATCGCAATCCTTCGATTGTTGCATCCTTTGAAGCCAGTTCCGTTCTGAAAAACTCTCCTTTTTCGCCCAAGCTACTAATCTGAATTTCCAGCGCTTTGGACTCTCGGTCATATCTTCATTAGAATAAAACATTCCAGTTAGTCATCTCTTAAATTGAAAATAAAATGGCATTTCCCCTAAAGGGATTTGTCAGTTGTCCTGGTTAAATCCCCCCCCCGTCCCCGTCCTTCCCTTCCCTCTGTAAGAAATCGCAATAAACAAACAAAAAACAGTTGGTTATTTACAAAGCATGGTTAACATGTTCCTGGGAACACCGAGAAATTCATCCAGTAGGTAAGCGGGACTCGAAGCCCGGTCACTTGCATTTAAATTCATCACTTCTTGCCACTGAGGATTGCTGCCCCATTCATAGTAGGTAAAAAAGAATAATTGCATTTATACCAAAACTTAATGATCAGTTTGTAGGAAAAGGAAAAAATTGACAAAAATAAAGCCACTAAAAGTTAAATTCTATTATGAACAATTTTAGAAAATTGTTTAAAATAACGATTATATCTTGATTTGCTAATCAGATCAAGGATTAATGGAAAATAGCATAATCGCTAGTAGCTAACTTGAAGCCACTATATTGTTAGCTGCTAGCACATTTGTGCTATCTATACTCGAGTTTATTTTTATAGCCACATCCCACAAGCATTGCGCTTTTTCCATTATTGATGTTGGTTTTGGGAACCTGAGCCTGTTTACTAGCTTTGCCATGCTGATGAGGCCTAGAAATTTCACAGCAGCTGCTAAGGCAGCTTGCTCGGCCCCTTCAGGGGTAAGCCCTGGCGCTCTACTGCACAAAACAGTTGTTCATAGCTGCTGGTAATCAGGCTTATTATGTTTACGTTAGTTTAATAGGGTAAAGCCCATTACCAAAGTGGCCAGTGCCCAATATTGTGGCTTCACGTTTGGTAGTACCAGGTCTACGCTATCTATACTTGAGATCAAGGATTAATCTCGTAAATCACTGATTGTAAATGTTTGTGACGGGTTGTACAAACTAGATCGTGTCTGGACAAAAAAAATTCCAAGAAATTAAACTGGAAATTGTAAAAATCGTACGCTATGCTAATTTACCTCTGTTGGTAGTCTTTTAATTGCTTCTTTAACTGAAATTTTTCTTTATTACTCTCGTCAAGTTGTTTCTGTTGCATAGAAATCCTGTCTCCCAAATTGTTGATCTCTGCCATAAGACCTGAAGTCTCCTGTTGAGCAAACCTCTCGGAGTCTGTTATTTGTCCTAGTTTCATCAGCAAATCCTGGTTTTCTTCTTCCAGCTCGATGACTTTTTCTTCATTTCTTTTCAGAGAATGTTCAAGCTCAGAGGCTTTCTTTTCGCGTTCGATCACCTCTTCACGTAAAATAGCGTTCTTGCGCTCAATCTCTCCCTTTGAATCCTGCATGTCGCGTATTTTATTTTCATAAATTTGCAATCTGAAAAGAAAAATATAAATGAATGTTAATTGTTATCCGGATTGAGATGCTTTGTATTTCAAATGTGGACGTCTAATCCAGCGGTTACATCAGCTTTAGGGTTTCTCTTTCTGTCTAAAAAATTATGTTGAGCAATTTTTTTACAAGTTTTCATAGTTTCTTAATTTAATAATCGTTTATTAATACTCTCTTGCAGTTAAAACTGAATTAATGAGTTATATACAATTTAAATTCTATTTACAATTAATAACAATTCGGGATGTAAATTTTTAAAAGTATCTGAATGTAAAAAAGGTCTCTGCTCTCTTCGTCTTGCAGTACGTAACATTTTTATGTTAAAAAGATAAAACTTTGGTAAGTTCCGCCTTAAATCGTACTTTGACTCATTCAAAAATGGTCTTGGTAAAAGATGGTGAATTGGGTGTTGCGGAGACTTCATTTTACTAATATATTTAATACAATAGTAGTAGTAGTAGTAGTGAATATAATCTTCGTATTTGCCCGTACGTGAATTAAAATCGCCTGATAACAAAACTGTTCCTTTAGATCTAAATTCTGCAATGTCGTTTTCTAGCTCTTCAAATATTTCAGGGGAAAAGTATTTTGAATTAATTGGAGGAATATAAGCACCACATAAAAATATATGATTTTGTGTACCTGTCAATTTTTTGTCAAGCTTACACCAAAGAAAATGTTTTGAGAACTTTTGTAAAGAAACATTTGTTGCGATGTTATTTTTGACGAAAATCATTACTCCACCGGATGATCTACCACTCTTTGTAACCCTTACAGAGTCGGTTTTATCAGTTGAAGAGAAACATTTGAAACCAGGAGTGTGAACTGTTTGGCGAGACCAAGTCTGTGTTAAAACTACTAAATCAAATTTGTTTATGCAAGACAGGAAGTCAAGATTATCAAATTTATCACCTAAAACACGATCATTAATACCATTAATGTTCCACGTGCTAAAAGAAAGTCTTTTCTTACGTGCACGGGATTCACTTAACACATGTTCATTTTGATACTGTCCTGGCATCATTAAAATCTAAATAGAATTCAATTATTGTCATATAAGTATGGAAAAACCAAAACTGAATAGGAGGAAAAAATAATAATAATAAAATAAATAAATAAAAATAACTAGAATAAAAAGTTAGAATTTTAATAGCTCTGGGACATCCCAAGTCTTATTTCTACAGCAAAATATAAAATATGTTGCTCTAATTATAAGATTAATCATTTTTCTAATAATATAAAGTTGATGTTTTTTTATCAATGGCAATGTCATTCATCATGTCAAGAAACGTTGGGCATTCATCAGAGAAAACGCCGAGCGAACTCATGGAGAGGTTAACAAATTTTATTTAGTCTTTAAAGAAAGTCTTTAAGCTGACCAAAGGCCTACTAATTGGGAGACACCATCTATATCACTCTAATTAGGTGGACGGAGACCCATATGGGTCACTGACAAGTTGGTTTTCATGTAGTGTATCAGATATGTATTCATTTTATTACTCTTATAAATGTCAACAAAATAAAGCGAGAACAAAATAAACGAAATGTAGATAAAATTACAAACTTCATGTAAAAACCGAAATTAAATTAGAGAATTGTATTGCTTTTTTATTCCTGTTGATCAATTTCGTGGCTGATACCGGTCTTTTGAGATCCTTATACGTACCACAGCGTTTAATCACGGCGATTTCTACACCCTTTCGAGGCTCGTCTACCCAACCTCGTACTAAGGGCCTGGTTACGACGTTGTTCTCTACCCAGGTCCCAGAGCCCA
Organism: Zoanthus sansibaricus; assembly: GCA_026122405.2. Lineage (NCBI taxonomy): Eukaryota > Metazoa > Cnidaria > Anthozoa > Zoantharia > Zoanthidae > Zoanthus > Zoanthus sansibaricus. Next base: position 2,246 of record JAPEIX020050244.1, on the reverse strand, counting down.
GGTCCCTTGAAAAGTTCCCGCTTGTTCCATGGAAAGACATGTTTTATCGAATACAGGAAAATACTGTTTTCTAAAGATTCGCCTGTGAGTATCCAACCTTTAGTTAATAACCTCTTTGCTCATGCTTCTGTGTAATTGTCTAAACTTTGTATTTTGTTCCTAAATTCATGTGAAGCGAGTTTAAAGATGATCAAGAAATAAAGCTGGACGGATTCCAGATGAAATCCATCATCTTACAATCATTACAGTCACTTCATGGACAGGTATCTGCGCACACAGATATTTACATTGTTCTCAGCGTCAACCGAAACTGAGTTTCGTCGTAAGTTAAGGGTTGGAAATTAGATTCTTCTTCTTTGCAACAAAAAATAAATGTGAACTGGTCTAAAAAACTGTGACCCGGACACTGACCCCCCATCCCTCGCTTTTATGGAGGATACCTAGATACAGTTAGAATTTGTATTAAGCTTTAATACCCAATAAATTTATTCTTTTTCTATTTTATTTCATGAAACAAATGTTTTTACAAAATGGAAGTGATCTGCAATTAGTTCGCAATAACAGCTGACCTTTAGGATTGCTAGCTTTCATAGTTTATAGATCTTCATTTTTTAATGTTGAAGTGTTTTTTTGGATAAAGATTATAATACATTTTTACGTTTTGCATAAGCACTTTTGTATAATTAAGGTAGCTAGAGACATGAGTTTGTGTGATCCTTGCCTATTTAGTAAATTTTGTTTCATTTTTTCTTGAACTTCACTTTTCAACATCTCAGAATGGTAGATTTTGGTTTGGTTGAAATATTTTGTTCAAAAATTATTGTTCTTTTTTCAATATATTATAATAGCATTTTTAATCACACTAAATATTTTTTTTATATTCTAAAATGCTTCATGCATCAGTGGTAATTCACCACTCATTTGATAAACCAGTTCCCTGGTCCCTAGCTGTGCCATAAAGCTTGTTGATTTTTGCTGTGCTGCAAATTTGAAAGAAAAAGCATTGCCTAATACCTTTTTGTTTTAGTTATTGACATTATTCGACAAATTCATTTAGATATTCACCTTTAATTTCCTTTACTTTTATTTTTACATAAATTTAGAACAAGGTTGACGTCATTCACAGATGTTACCAGTCCTCTTTATGAAGCAGCCATGAACCAAAATGGAGGAAGCAAGTTTTCAAATTTCAAAGTACCATTAAAAAGTATCATTTGACCAAAAACAAAAACTTTTTTGCAAAACCGCTTTAAATTGTATGATAAGTAGTTTGAAACAAAAACAAGAAAAAGGTTTAGTTGATTTTTAAGAACCTTATTTGGGAAAGCAAAACACTTATGCTAACTTGTATTTAATGTATATACTTGTTTGAACATTTGGAATGTTTTAAAAGATTAATTAGCCACAAGTTAAAATGAGTTTTATAGTTACTGTTGTTCATGAAGCAATAGAAAATTAGCAAACTAAAAGCTACATGTGACAGGTTTACAGTGCACGTACTATTATTGCGACAGACCACCAATTCCTGGCTCTCCTGGTTTTTCTTCATTGGAAAAGCAACTGACAGTTCCACAAGCATTAATCACCCACTAATGATTGTGGCATTAGGCACACTTTCTCATTTAACAAATTTATAACTTTACATGCTTTATAAAAGAGATGTTGATAAAAAAACTGGCTTGGGCCAAAAGATTACTTACAGTGTACATAACTTTGTTTGTACAGTTTGCCACATCAATAGCTTTTGACTTATTAAAGTTGGAAAAGAATGGCCTGGAAGCCATTTTAAGAGTTGCAAACAGGTATGGAAAGCTGCTGATGCTTTTAAATTTAATGCAACAAGGCAAATTTAGAAAAAAAGTTATTGCAGCTAAGTAAGTTTGTGGTCTTATTTTCTTGTAACAACAGCAACTTGTTTCACCCTACTGTTGCCAAATCTTCTAATCTCTGACAATTGTGTTTACAATCTGCTTCAATAGTATATCATTCTTTAAAAAAGAGAATTGATACAAATGTTCAAATAAATTTTGAGTTTAATTTGTTTTAAAGATCAAGTGAACAGTGAGCAAAGACTAGATTTAGCTTTGAATCTGGTCTATGAAGACATAATTATTATTCCAAAAACATCAAGAAAATGTTCAGAGTGGTGAACCCTTTTATTAATGAGTCATGCATTCTTTGTAAATAGATATTTCTATTACATATTGGAACAGTTAGTGTTTAGCAATTTGAGCTTGAACAAAGAA
>JAPEIX020050178.1:0-11492 GCA_026122405.2 Zoanthus sansibaricus | reverse complement strand
AACTTCACAGAGTTAATCTACTACACAAATAGATTCAAATAAAAATAGGTTAGTTTTAGCATTCAGTTCTCCTTTAACCAGTGACTAGGTTTCCCGTGTGAGTCTCTGTAGCTCAGTGGGTAGAGCGTCTGACCGGTGGTCAAACGTTGCGGGTTCGATTCCCGTTAGGGACTCAAAATTTTTTCTGAGCACTCAACCTGAGGAAAACATTCTTTCTAACTTTATTACCAGGTTCTAAGCTTCAATATACAATCTTTTCAAAGAAAAGACTAGAGAAAAGTGAATGGTCCGTGATGTAAATGTCTTCTTAAATCAGGCAGCCATCTGCAGGCCTAAATTCTGAGAATCTGTGCTGTGGAATTTTGCAGAATGCTAGAACTTGCTTTGTTTAGCTTTTGTCCTTGTTTTACGAGTAGCCGAAGATAAGTGCCACCAATCTGACCTTTTGCCAGCCGACCTGGGTTAACACAGAGACAACCAAGTATGTCCTATACCCAAAACAACAGTTAAAATATATTATTGCAAAATAAGAATAAATAATAATAATAATAACAATAATTTTTTATCATGAAGTTAAAGACGAGGAGAACTCGGAAAAAATCCGTCTCTCCGTGATCTAGTCGGATGTTCTAACCACTGAGATACTGAAGACTCTATGGTGAACAAGGGTCGATATCTGGGTCTCGACTGGAACCACATCGCGCGATTACACAGTCAAGCAACGAGTGACGCATATGAACTCACTAACAGCATCAAGCTGTCACACTAATGCATATCTCAGATGCGGCCACCAACCTCCTACGTGAGTATATTAACTCCTTGCTCACCATAGAGTCTCCAGTAGCTCAGTTGGTTAGAGCATCCGACTAGATCACGGAGGGTCGTGGGTTCAAATCCCATCTGGGGCTCGGATTTTGATCATTTTCCATGGTAAACTTTATTTTTTTACTCATTACTTTTATAATCAAGAGGACTTTGTGGACCTTTACAGCCTTTAAGGGGGTGCGTGTGCACCCTACGCATCCCCCCTGCGTACAGGCCTGACATGTTGTCCTCCATATTTCTTTCACTTGGTGCTCGTCAAGCTTGTACTTGTAGCTAATCTCAAATTAGCTACAAGTTTGGTTACAAATGAGGAATCATCACTTGAGGAGGAATCTTGAGGGCCGAAACACTGATACTACGATATAAAACAGTAACGTCACTAAACGATCCCTGCGATTGGCATGACGAAGTTGTCACCCAAAAACCAAAAACCTAAACCCCCGCATGGTTGGCCTAAAGTAATGTTAAGGCACCAGTCTATCGTTTCGGAGTCGATACAACACTCAGAGTCTTATATAAAATAATTTAGGAGAAGGTGCTGCATTTGCTCTAACATCGGCAAATTATGGTTAGACCTTCGCACCTTCTCGGATAAGGACGTTAAACTGTCGGCCTATTCTCTCAATATTCTATTGAATGTTGCAGTCTATCAAAGACCCTCAAAATGTTGACTCAGTATTTGCACTGAAAAGGCTCTTGGAGAGTTGTCATTTAAACTTTATTGTTATATACCAACTATCAATCTCCATTTTTCTCGCTCTCTTATTGGACGAGTGGTCATCACGTGCACGTGAAGTTTTGCTGTTTCCCAGCAACCGAGCGCTGCAGAGGGCAACAATATGTAATGTGATTTCAACGGTTCACAAAACACAACTTTGGATAGTAAAAAAAATCTTTAAAAGTTGCTTTTTGTTCTTCTTTGATAGTTGGTATAAAACAAAACGCTTATTGACCAATAACCTCGGGAAAGCAGTACATTTTGTGGTTCCTCAATGGCCATGTCGCAGGACCACAAAACATACTGGTTTCCGAGGTGTCAGTCAATAAGTGTTAATTATCATTTTTATTATAAAACAAAGCTTTTCAATTACAAATAGATCATCCTTAGTGAAGCCAAAACATTTCCGTGTACAACTCTATCTCCATACTTTAAAGGAAAGAAGAGAAGGAGTGGAACGAGAAGAAAGCTTGACGCACTCACCTGACAGCTGCAGGAAGCAACAGACGAGGTTTTGGCTTTGGTTTCGGTTTTTCAACTACAGCATAAATGGCTTCTGTTGAGGGTTCAAGTGGGTTTCCTACACTGCTTGCACCAGCAAACTTTGGTATATCTTCTTCACTTGTTGAACTGTCATGAATAACCTGGGATAAATGACCACAACATAAAATTACTCTGAATTTTTCTTTACAATCTGTACAATAACACCTAGATCAATAATCCAAATAATAAAACCGAAATAGTACAACAAAAATAAAACAGCAAAGAATTAACAACACAACCGACAAAACAAGCTATACTTTGGTTGAGAGTGATAGCACTTCAATTTTTGAAATTCGCATTCTAAAATATGGACAAATGTTTTGTTAAAGGATTGCGTTGATTACTTTTTATATTCGTTTCGCCATTGAAGGAGAAACGCTATTTTCTTCTAACGAGATTGGAGTACTTTAAGTTATAATAGTTGATTGTGATGAACTGGTTTCGAATTGATTCAGTTCTAGTGCATCTTACTATGGTGCTTGTTGGTGCATTTTCGTTATAATGTCTATCAAACATTACATACAAACAATCAAAGAAAAACACAAAGTATTTTTTAAAGAATTTTCTATTATCCAAAATTATGTTTTGTGAACCTTTGAAATCATACTGAATTACAATTCACTTCCGATTTTGTTATTTACCGGTCCATAACACATTGTTGCCCGCTGAGCGCTTGGTCGCCGGGAAACAGCAAAAGGGTACGAGAAAAATGACAGTTGGTATATAACAGTTTTAGCTAGCTGAGTAGCTCCATTACGGTAATCTTGAAAAATAAAAGAAACAAAAAAATTCCACTTTAAAACTAGTAGTAAACATGGATTGTGTAAGTGCGTTCGTTCAATTGTAAATCGTGGAGAGTTCGATGAGATTTGTTGTCAGTTGCGTTGTTAGATTCGCAGAGCAAAGAGTGAACCTTTGAATCACACTGAATTACAATTCACTTCCGGATTGCAGCAAAACCTATTCACGAGGCGCTTAAACCTAATTGATGAACGTAGGACATGGAAGCGAGGCTAAGGAGTGAACAACATTTTATCTCCAAAAGCTATAGTATTGGGCGACATTAGTAAGCGTTCGTCGAACTCACGCAATGAGATGTACGTTCTGACAAAACTCTCAGAGGCTCCAGTTCCCTCAGAAGATAAGAGTGAAAGCGTTCTAATGCTTGTGGGATGTGGCTTAATTAAATGGTATTCATCCAGAATAGACAGCACATGCGTACTATCAGCTAAGTTGAAGCCATACAAAGTCGCACTAAAGCCACATTGGTAGCAAGTATTTCCCTTTAAATCTACCGTAAAACTAGTTTAAAATTTCTGAGATTGATGAACTTAAATGAAATCATTGGAAGCTGTATAACTATAGTAAATTACATGTTAACAAACAAAATTTTATCACTACTATCTTATGTGTCTTTGTTATTTAAACATATTTCAGCGCTATGTAACTCGCTGTCTTAAACTATACTAGTTTATTGTTTTTACTTATATTTTGCACACAATGTTTGTAAAATAGAGTTCAAAATTCTTGATTTCGCTCACCTCAAACGAGATCAGTGGATGTAACATTTTTGTCAAAGTCAAAGACGGTCCATGAATACCAGACAGGCATAATGGAAGTTTCATGCAATTAGTTTCTTAAAGTGTTCTAACAAAACAGTTAAGCGGTAGCACACATCTTGCTCCTTCACTTGAGAATACATTTATGCATCAGTACTGCTACGACTGACTTCGAAATTTAAACAATTCTTTAAAACGTAAAGCCATGTGGTTAAAAAAACGTTCTGATCGTTTCTCTGCACAAATACTGAATCAGCTCCTTCACAAGGAATCCTTGTTTTAATATGGAATTCATGCAAAACAACCGGGAGCCATAAAACATTGAATTCAGAAGCACAGCGGGAAAGGATGTGTGAACATAGGAACAATAGAACAGCTGCTAGTTTCGATTCTGCATGTCTGCCATAATTAATTATTAATTTAATAATTTTTTTTATTCCTTTCAATATCACGATGGTCTGAAAGAAGTCTCCTTTACTAAAAATCGGAAAAAACAAGAGATTTATTTTAAATTTCACTTTCCAGTTACAGTGAACATTAATTCTTAAATTAAATAGATTTTTTTGGTATTTTTATACTGTTTGACCTACATATCATGAAGCAAAGCGGTAAAGATTTTATTGAGCCGCTTTTAATACCATTGTGGTTATAAATGGTAAAATTATTTTGTGACATTAAACATCACAATGTACAGGACAAAATAATTCTATTAGTTTGTACAACAACATTCACTTGTCACATTTAAGCGATTCTCAATTTTCTAACACATTAAGTCTCTACTTTGTAAAAACTCATATATAAAGACTTTCTGATAAAAACACTTATTCCCTAAAAGTCGAAATCTCTAGAAAATTCTCTAGTAATTTTAATCAATGTGTTACAGTTGTCTTTTTAGCCGTCTTATTGCTAAAACTACCGGTAGTAAGTGCAGAATTAACTTGTTTAAGTTCATAGGAAACGTTTCTCTAAAATTCAAAATTGAATTAGTAGTTAGAAAAAGATAACAAATATTTCAAAAGTCTTTTTTTGTTTCTATACTTTTTACAGATTAAAGATTCAAAAAAAATTAAGCAGAAAATAAAATTTGTGATCATTTTGATCTATATTTGAGAAACATTCATCAAAAAGGTGAAAATACTGGGAGGGCCATGATGGCATTTAAAGCTCTTATCTTAATAACTATCAAATGGCAAACCAAAAAGAAAACAATAAATCAGCATTTTTTAAAAACAAACCCAAGAGCCCAAGATCGGGAGATACGTGGAAGATCTTATGTTTATAAATAAAGCAATAACAAGGACACACACTGTAACTGCATAAGTACTGACAGTTGAAAGAACAGTAAAAAGAAAATTAAATAGATCTAAGTTCTGTAAAAATTGTTGTGGGTTTGATTAGTGTAGTTGGTAAAATTTTATGTAACAACTTAAATCAATTATATTTCTAAATATTTTGATTTGCGCTTTAAGGGCAAAATTTAAAAGTGGAAAGAAAAGAAAAGAAAAATCTAACAGTTAAAAGTTAAATATGGCCATATATCTGCACATGTACAGTATAACGAACAATAAAAATCTAAGCTTTGTGATTAGTGTAGGCTCTACGATTTTCTGTACAACCGTTTACTAAGATCATGCACTAATGGAACAGTCACTTCTGAACTGCATTTTAATTAATATTTTGTATCTTTTGAAAAATTAAATCGTTCAGTCCCAATGTTCTCAAGAGAAAATTTGCTATAAGAATCCAGCATTACGATTATAAGTACAATTAGGTTTTAATTTCAAACAAGGTGAACAAAAATATTAAGATTGTAAACAAGTTTATTATTGTTTAAAGTAAGGTTGTTGGTCATGGCAGGCCAGGATTTGCCAATCCGTGCTGGTAAAATAACGGAACCGAAAACTGCTTTCCGTTGGCGATGGAACAGAATCAGTTGCTTAAATTTGTAAAAAATACAGTAATGGTTTTTGCAATATGTTAACATAATTATGGCCAACAGAAGAGTGGAGATCAGATAGATATTCAAATATACTGTACCCTTGTCCTGCTAAAAACGATTTCATATAAATTAAACTTGTCTTAACTTTTGAACCTGTTGATGAAACCCTATTAAATGACCATTCATTTTTTATGTCTTTGCAAGTATAATCTAGAAATGTCTATGCTTTTGACTAATTTTGAAGTTTTTATTTTCTAAGAAAATTTAAATTTTTTGCTTTTAAATGTCTAGCATATAAAGGGTTAATTTGTTCTTATTTCTGTGAGCGGTTTGAAATAATACAAAATATCAAAACAAAAGGGCAAGACATTGAAAAACAGTGCTGAGCGTCTGCCGAACTTCTAGTATTACGTGAATACGTGTATTCTTGCAAGCATCAGTAAAGTTTCAACTAGAAACATTTTCACTCTTTTTTAGTCTCAACCTGAGCTTGCACTTAATTTGTTCTTAATTTTCGGCCAGTTTGAGCCTCATTGCTCTTATAAAGTTGTCCTTATAAAACAATCGTGTAATCACTTTATAGATGTTCTGATGCAGATGGTTTCATGAAATAGGAAAGTAACAATATTCAGTTTTTCCAATATTTATTGTCACAGTGATTACCATACTTTTATTATTTGGTCTTCTAGACAGGACAACGCCAAATTTTAAAATGTCGGAAACTGCTTTCTTAGTTGTTCTGTATATCTAAAATAAACCGTCGCCCATGGAAAAATAATGTTTTGGTTTCGGAAATGTTTTCGTTAATTTTTAAATTATTAAATAATAAATATAGATTATAAAATCAAATAATTTGGATAGTACGTGCGTTTTGATTGGTTTACACTGAGTGTGTTTTCATAGCGCTAAGAAGCACAAAAATGATGTGAGCAATATAGTTGGCTCTATCTCCAAGTTCTGAGAAGTTACAGTTTCATGCAAAATAATTTTTAATTATACAGCGCTTCGTATATACTCTCTCTTTTTGTTAAGACGGGTGGTATTTGCGATTACTAATTTTGGCTACGGTGTTTGTTTGGGACAGTGACCCAACCCTGTGAATTAAAAGGAAATCGGACTCAGCTCCACCCTCCTTATCACTTTTATTCAACTTTGTATGCATGGTTTTCTCGTGGACTTGCTCTTATGCAAATCAAAAAGAATTTGTAGCAAACTACTCCAAAAATTATGCAATTCTCCAGCAGTCAAAACCCACGAATGCCTCTCAAGTTCTCACCGATCTCCAGGATCTCTCCTCTTTTCACCGATCTCCAGGATCTCTCCTCTTTTCACCGATCTCCAGGATCTCCCCTCTTTTCACCGATCTCCAGGATCTCTCCTCTTTTCACCGATCTCCCAAACGTTTGCCTCAGTCTTTCACCAGACTATGAAGGCACGGAGAACATAATTTATTTGTTAAATGAAAACAAAATGACATCGTTTATAATTATAATAAGAATCGATTGAAATCGTTATTCAGTTTAAACGATGGCATCTTGTTTTCATTCCGCATACTATGCCATCTTACGTTATATGGTCCTTATGTTACGGCGTTCTTTACCTTACATTTTCTTACCGTACGTTAGCTTACGTTTTTTTTTTCGAGTCATCTAACTCATCTCACATTAATTAACTTACGGCTTCTTCTACGTTTACGCTATCACAGGTAACGTCACTTTACGTACCTTACAAAAGGGACAGATAAAGCAACTTGATACAATCAGAAGATGGGAAATCATTGAGGGGTGGGGTGAGCCGGTCTCGCCGTTAATCACTAATTCTTGTTATATTCACGTAGCTCGTTTGCACAACAAACCTTTTTTTTCAATATCATCAATGTACAGGTTTTCTGTTTAAATCAATAATACATCAATGGCTTCAATGAAAGCAAAAAAAAGCTTTGCAGAAGATTTAATTTCTTGTTTGAGAATGTTTGTTTGATAAACCCTTTCAGGGTTTCACAAGCTCCTACCAAACATTAGTTCATAATGCTTCATGACCTACCAGACCAGGTCAATAATCGTTATCCATAACTCCTTGTGCTGTAGGAGTGTTATTGCTTGCGTGCAAACTGAAATGCTATCGTTAATTCCATGTTGAGGCACATTTTCTCCTAACCTAATTATAAATGAAGTTGCTGTCTCTTGATTAATCCGTTAGTACTTGGTTTGGAGTTGCTCCGAAAAACCCTGAGGGCGATTCAAAAGAAAATATCGAGTCTTGGTTTTCATACTGTCTGGAAAATTAATTACCATCAACAGCTTGAGTGGGGCGGCTAATGGAGTGGACTTCCCATATCTTATCGTATTAGGCAGACCAGGCGCTGAAGGGGGCTTCAATATTAATTTAATTACTGTCAGCACCTATTCTAATCCTTTCAGTTTCTGAAGATAACAGCCCGGACAGGTTTCACAATATTTTGTATTTCAGTTGTACATTTAAAATCTTTTTGTATCACTAATGAAATTTTTTTCTCTGGAAACCTTTAAACTTAAAGATTAAATCTATCAAACAAAATTCTACGCTTTGCAATTCTTATTGTGCTTAATCCGACTCAAAAAAATAAAAATAAATTAGATTAGTGGCTTTTTGTTTGCACAGTAAACAAGCCAGCCTTATTAAAACTTCATTGTGAGTTTACTCACGTTAGTTTTAAGTTTGGAATTTCTTACCTATCTGGTAATTTTTGCACATATAATGAGCTCAAATATATTCGATTCCATTATATCTTATGTTATTATATGTTATGTTTACCCCATAAAATATTTTAGAGAACGGAACCAGAATTACTTAAGATTAACTGTTTCCTTATTTTATCCACAGATATAGAAATAGAAATGTAATTTAAAACCAATGTTTTTCCTTCTAAGTAATTTGGCCCTGAAAATTCATATGGCGTTCAAGAAACTACTTTAAAATGAAAACAGATGACCTTGCCTAACAAATAGATTTGGTTGAAAATAAGAGTTAGTTTAGCTATAACACAAAGTTTCTCTACCTTGAAATTAGCATCGTTTAAGAATGTTTGCAAATTTAAAATATTTTTACAGTGCGTGAGGCTGAGAGAGACTACCTCAGATATTTATGTGGGCGTTATCTTCATATACGTTTGACACTTTATTCACAGCTTGGCGAAGCTCTGCAGATTGTGTCAAAACAATTTAAACTCTATTTGTAACAATTTAATTTTGTTACATTAAAGTCATAAATTCGGACACATGAATACTTTGCCATTTCCTGCGAGTGGTTTTGAAATGCACCAGTTAGAGACAAAAACCGCAACAAAAACTCTAGCCTTCAATTTTATATCAGTTTTGAGAACACTGAAAAGAAAAGCGTGAGCTCAAATTTCAAAAGTCGTAAATCACTTCTGATGGCAGCTGACAAAGCACTTGACGGTTTTTTCATATGTCTGAACCAATAAAATTCTTCAAATGCGCGAATTTGTTTGACACAATCAACTGTATCAAAGAAGGCTTCACTTTGAGTGAGCCAGTTCTCTAGCTTGCACGAAAATTAATACGCTCCATTTCAATTCATGGCCATAATTTAATTTCCTGGTTTTTAAAAGGACTCATAGAAACAGTCAGTAAGGAAATCGGAGACACTAGTTGAATGCAGGTAAAACATGTTGCTTTGATGTAAATTTCTTGTGAGTGAGTGAATTTGTGGCACGGCCTTTCACCTCTTCAAATTGAAGTCCACGGGCGGGCAATGTTGAGCGTTTAGCTCTCAGCAAATTCTTAAACCATTTTTTCCTTTCACCTTTAGAATTCAAGCATCATCGAGGCTGACAAATTATATTTTTGTGTAAACCTTTGAAATTAACTTTGGTAAAAAGGTATATACAGAAGCAAAATGTTTCTTACTTGCTCCTGCAGTGGAATAAACAGCTTGCACCAAACAGTACGCTTTTATCCCCGTGTTATCGTCAAACCTTTTAAAGCATTTCAGAAATCAATCTCAAACGTGTTATATTAAAGTGTTATTGAATTTCAAAGCCTTAGAGAGATCTGTTGGTGGGTATTGGAGGTCTAAATGGCATTTGCCTCTAAGCTAAAGACGAATGCCTTGCCAAGATGGCTTCGCAAAGTCAAAGAGCTTTTAGCTATTGTCAGTATATGATTGTAATTAATGTCGAAATTTAGTCCTTCGGGTGAGGGAGAACATGCCGAAAACTCCAAGTCAGAAAAGAAATGATTTAAGAATTAATGTAAGCAATAATAACAAAAATTAGCTTTCTGTTTTTTACAAATAGATTGCCGGCGTGCGTACATTCAGAAATAAAAATGTACTTGAATCTCTTTCCGTTTTCATACAAAAGTGAAAAACTTGCATATTTCTTCCTTCGTACAAGTAAAGCATTGAGCTTACATTGCAAGATCTGTAAAATTTTGAACTACAGCATATTTTAACAATAGTTCAACCCTACAGAGTTCTTTCATCCCTTTTTTTTTACATAAAACAGATTGTAATGCGGTTTTCCATATATGACGGTATTAAAGTATTAAAAGCCCTTTCACGCTGCGCTAAGTCCATCAGCTTTTGAGACAAAAATGACAAAATCCATGCTTTGTTTGAATTGGTAGGAATTTTTGCTAAAATTAACTCTGTCGGGAGAGGTTTCTTAAACGTCAACTAAATTGCGTTTGCCATCCTAATTCTTAGGTTGATTAAGCCACTTATGTTTTGAGAAAAAGTACGGCTGTAAAAGCATTTTGTACTTGCAACTTTATTAGACATTCATCTAAATAATTCTAGATAGTGCTTAGCAGATTAGAGCTGATTTCAATTATAAGAACGACATCTTGAGTTCAGACATCCGATGTCCTTCCTGTATGTGCTGGTCGATGTTTGTGGTGTGAATCAGCTTTTAGGTTTAAATTGGTTCAGTATCATTATTGAAATAAAGTGCTCTTGTTCTTTAATGTGATAAAACGTCTCACTAGCAGTTCACTATGAGAAAGAATGATCCAACAAAATTTCAAATCGGAGTCGGTTTTCAGCATGTAAAACTCGAAGAGCTGCAGAACTATATTAGCTTTATCTAGCTTTGAATGACTGTTAAAAAGTGTTAAATTAGTTAAATGGGGAATTATATTTATGAGTGACAAAACATAGCAAAGCTATTTGTCTGTCTTTTAACATTTCAGGGAAAAAAACCGACTTAAGAAGCCAAATGGTAGTGAGGAATTTCTTTGCCTGTTAATATGTAAGTTACTTCATTGTATAAAAGTATTTAACTCGTGTTTATCACAGATATAAAAGCTTGTACGGATTCATATACCATTTTAAGACTTAGATTTTCATCAAAATTTCAGACTTTCAAATTTTACTATAAAATAACTAATTTGGTTACAGATAATACTTCAGCAAAAACCCATGCTATTTATTACATGCATCGGTAATCTGAGGGATAAATATAACTTAATGAGAACCACGACATGTTCGTTTTCAATGAAATATTCCACTCTTTGGAATGCTTAAAGATTTGATATGGTTCGATAGTTTTTCTCTAGCATTCCACTTTGCCTTGAGGCATAGCTTCGAGCACTGAAACAGATTTATCTCTCATTAAGAAGCGCGCCTTGTTTAGCTATCATACCGTTTTTGATGCTTTTGTATATATACTATAACAGCATTGCCATTTGTCCTGCTGTCCTTAACAGGAAAGTTAAAACGTTATGCACATTGGCCTACCATTAAAACATATATAGTACGAGCATATAAGATGAACTGTTTTATTTTGAAACCTTTATTGGATCATTTCAAATACTTCTACTTTCATTGCGCAAAACGTTTTTTTTTTACATCAAAGACTTTTACAGGAAGATTTTAAATGTCTTGCACTTCAAATGATTTAAGTCTA
>JAPEIX020050135.1:0-11492 GCA_026122405.2 Zoanthus sansibaricus | reverse complement strand
TAAGAAAACGGAACTATAATATAACAATAATATATAACTATTACAATAAAATAATAATATTATAATATGTAATAATCATGGTAAACATAAACCCACGCTACGCAGCAACAAAGAACAGGCCTTTAATACACTGGCAAGAAACATGTGGAAATCCTCGAAAGACGCGTCAACAATTTGAAAACAAATGTATACAGTGTCTTGTCAAACAAATATGGATAAGAATACAGTAAACAGCAGAAAACGTTTGCATTGGCAGCAGCGAAAAGCAATAAGTAGAGCACTCTGCTTATGAACTGCCTACAGTAACTTTTCTCAGAAGTTGCAGTCGCAACAAATACTTCAGTGAATATCTATCTTTCTTCAGGGTTTAAGCCGGGTCAGTTTTAACCAAAGATTTTTCAACATTATGACAACTGAACGCCTTTCAAGAAAAAATAACATGCGCACGGTATGGTAATATTCCTTACAATTTAGAAATAATAGCAACAACTTGCTGCAATTACTCATATTGCGTTGTGCGCAACTGTCATACACTAAGAAGAAAAGAAAAAAGACATGAAAGAAAACATTTGAAAAACCAGAAATTTGTATCTAGTGGTTTAATATTGTTCTGATCGCCCAATACAATGAATGCGAAGTTTCCATTTGGCGCTACCAAAATCCCGAAACAAAATTGACGTTCATTCCGGTTTTCAATCCCACAGAAATTCTCGTTCTTGAATGACATTTCATCATCACTGAAAATGAAAATCGTGCAGTCTCGGGCGAGTGTAGCATGCGAACCAAATGGCAAAAAACAATGTAGTAAATGAAAGGACTTGCAACAAAATCGGTCTTTCCGTTTTTCACATAGGTGCACGCCTATAGTCACAGATGTTACAAATTATAACTACAGTTAAACAGCTTTGAATTTCTGAAGACTGAGCAGGTCGGGTTTCGTCATAAGAATACCGTACTAAGTTCATTCCAAAATAACTTATATTCTGCTATCATGAAAACAGTTTTAAGAAAAGGATAAATTTTACACCGTAAAGAAAAGAATATTTTATACTGAAGATTCGGACTGTAGTCCTTCGAACTGAAAGACTCCAAATACCTTTTATTCTGCTATCATGAAAACAGCTTAAAAAAGAATAAATTTTACACCGCAGAGAAAAGAATTTTTTATAATGATGTTTTGGATTGGATTCCTTCGGACTTCAAAGCTATCACGAAGATAATCATAAGGTGGACGACGTGTTCTGGCCTTGAATATTACAACACGTGACTGATGGACGTACTTCAAGCACCAAGACATAGCGGCTTCGTCTTGTCGGGGCAGTAGCCCCCAAAGTTTATCAACAATTAAGTCTTCACTTTGCCTGCTTTTAACTCATCTGAGAAATCAGCCTAAGAAACCCTAACAGAGGGTAGTCATTCAACTTTTCAAAGTACTAAACATAAAGTCACCTTTTTTGACCAGCAAACAGAACTCCTCTCTAAAAGCGCCTCGCTATCTTTGCAACTATAAAGAAAGAAAAGTATTAAGAGTAAGAAAATACAATGACTTACTGAGTGAGTGGCTAGGTCACAAAGCAAATACATGTACGTCACGCCAAAAGCGAATGAGTTAATAAGTAAGTACGTCAAAGAGTGCGTGACTGATGGTGAATGAGAAGGTAAAATTGTAAGAGAAAAGTCGAATCCAGAAATGTTTTAAAATCTATTTTAAGTTGAAAACGAATATATTTTCAAACTACCTAACAACTCTTGCACGAATCATGTGATGGTGTTTGTATCATGCTTGCAATTATTGAAGCAATTTTTTTAATGGCGAAAAGGCTTTACAGGATCAGTTACTGACTCTACCAATACAGCACACCCATCAAAAGGAGCTGATCGATTTCATTCGATCTAGAAATGCCACTTTAACTGAGTCTACAACAATTTTTGCGATTGAGTTTATCCTAAATTCCTGCATTATTAACAGGAACCAGGCAAACAAAGTTTACACACAAGAAAACTTCAGAAAGAAAGCTTTGAGTTTCAGTGGTGCTTCATGATGCTATATGGCAATTGAAAGATATGTCTAAAATGTTTAGAGTTATCACTTTATAGGATACTTAACAACAGTGTTTGTATCTACATCTGAAGTTCGCACTCTTACGATTTCCTCTACGTTTGCATCTATTTGAAAGTCACCGAGTTCGGGCATTGTTGGAGCCATTAAGTTTTGAGAGTTGATAATCAAAGAATCTAAAAGTATAGGAAAATTTAATTAATTTTAAGGGAAACAAATAATAAGAATAGATGCATACCAACTTGTCTCAGAAGCCAGCAATGAGAGAAACCTTGAGGTAACTGGTTCGTCCTGTGTGTAACCATACATCACTCTACACACCTATAATTATAAAATAAATCTCGGGTTTAATAAAGCTGATACTAAATCTTGATCACATGCAATACCGAACCATAATTGCATGCATAATTAGCACAAGTGCATAAAACGTTAAGCTCTATCAGTACAACTTTTCTGATTATTTAAATAATCCTAAATAAAACTTGAATATATGTATTATTAAAACAGTTACTGTTTGTAGGAGTGGAACGTTAAAGTCGTCTGAGACCTAAAAGTCGTCTGTTGATGACCTAAATGTTTAGTATGAAAAGGTATTACAACACCAGCTGCCCAGTCTAGATCCTCTATATAGCAAAAATTCTTGACCATACTCGAGTCCATGTGGCATAAGGTGGAAATACATTATCATACAGCCAGTCACACAAATTATTTTCCAAGTTATATAACTTCAGTAAGGCAATTGTACAGACGGGAAATTACTTGAAACCTTAGGCAGCAAAAACACGTCTCACAAACCATCTCTGCAGCCCTTCAAGCTTGTTTAGTAGTGAGCCGCAAAGAGATTACAGTTCACAACCAAACAAAGACGGGATGCATACTGCATTCCACAGCCCTAAATATATAACAGGATTTGTCATAACTATTTTCTAATTTTCGCTAGTTAAAATTGTACGAGCAGAAATAACACAATCCCCAACAGCTTTTGTGCTGGAAAATGATTACCACTTTGTTACCCTTAAAATCTTTTAATGATTGACTTCATCAATTCCGTCATTCCTTTCTTGATCTCCTGCTTCCAACAACATATATACCAAGAAGCCGGCTTCATATTGTTTTATCACCCTAAAGACATCGCTTTCAGTTCTTAATTCACTTTCCTGTGCTAAAACCATTCGTAATTCCAGTTGTCTTTCTTGCCTACGATGAGATATAGATCTTAAAAAGTTGCATGTAAAGTCACCACTTTTAAGTGTTTCAATAAGAATATTTCGTAAGCTGGAGTTTATTTCCTGGCGCAGTTTAGTTTGGCTAATTTACATCACAGTCATTTCTGAAAGCACAATAGTTTTATTTCAATGAATCCATTTACATGTATGTGTCCCATTTTTACACCAGATAACTTTGACGTCTCAGATGTTACACGAGTTTAGCTGAGTATTACTGGCTAATGTAGTTCCCACTGTGGCTTCAGCCGACCAGCACCTTCCAATTTTTTTAATTAGAATGCACGTAAAATAAATATCTAGTAGTTTTTGTCGTTCATAATTGATGTTAGTTTTGAAATGACTAATTACACTCGGACCTGCTCTGGCGTTAGTGGAATGTCAGAATTGTTCCAATATGTTTTCAGCACCTCTTTGCACTCTTTTTCTGCAAGACCATTGATTCTAACAACTTGCCACGACCTGCAAATGGTTTTAAACTTGCAATATAAGTAACTATATTTTAAAGGTAACTGTTTTACAAATAATTAAGTTGTACACCATGGTGCGAAGAATTTTTGAACTGACGTTTCAGACTGTAGTCCCTCGTCGGACAAAACTTCAGTTCAAAAATGTTTCTCACTGCGGTGTACAACTTATCTATTTTTATCTATAAAACAATGAAAAAACGCCGACGCAGCATTCCATTTATAAAATTTTAAACGTAAATCTTTTAGGGTTTTTTTTTTGCGTTTTTAATAACTACAATTAAATGAGATTGGAGTGAGCCTTGGTATGTAGCTACAACACGCAGTTTTGAAGAGTTAAAGTTCTTTGATGAATGCCTTAATTACTGAAAACCAGATTTCACCGGCTCTGACGAAGGGAGTACGCGAGATTCATCACAATCATACAATTCCAAGAACGATAGAGCTAAATAAAAACATCAAAGCACAATATACATATGCACACAATGAGTGCCTGAACATGATTAACCTAGATCAAGGAAACCAATGGAGCTCTGGAAAAGAGGAAAATAAATTATTTATATCCACCAACAAGCAAAATAGAAAACGTGGGCATTAACGAAAAACTAAAAAACTTGCAGATGATTACAAGGCAGGTGAGTCACAAGTGTGTTGCTAAACAACGAGACGGGAAGAGAAAAAGCACAGACTGTCTCCAACAAACATCAACAAAAGAAATTAAACACAATAAGCTATAATAAGACACAACATTGAAGCACAAGTCAACATCCTGAAACCAAATTTGAACAAGTAAGTTTAAAAGATTTTGCCAAAAGAGGCATGGTTTGCGCATATAGTGAGATTTGGGCCTTCCAAAAAAAATGTCCTAGTTTCATCCCTGGACATTTGCGTGAACTTTTCGCAAAAGCTGAGAAAGGTTTCCATTCTTGTTAGGTCTGTAGACAGGGAACCAGCAATTAGTGGGAGCTAAAATGCAATCAACTGATGGAATGGAATGGAATACTTTATTTATACACGGTAGCTTTGTCAAATTTTACAAGTATATAAAACACATAAAATCTGTTCTACCCAAAAGCCGTATTACAAAATAGTTTAAATTTAAATTTGCATGAGTAAATTAGCATCGATATTACAAAAGTTTACATTCATATATATTACAACAAATTTATCTCATTGCATGCGAATTTGGCAGAAATAAATATTTTGCTGGCACAGAGCAGAAGATGCATCGCGAAGAGCCAGCCTAATCATGGGCAACGTATCTAGGTATTTGTTGGGTGTTCCTTTTTAGATTATTCAATCTAGGTTCAGTTCCTTATCGACAAGCTTGGCTTCATTAATCATCAGAATTTGATACCTCAGCCCCTAGCAGGTGCTTAGTTCAGGATATGCAAATATGTCACTCATTTGTGAACGTATACCCTGGATACGTACACTCTCGTCTGTTAAAAACACTACTTCAAACACTGTCCACCGCTATTGCTACTGAATCATATATCACCTTTCCAGAAGCACTTTTAAATGCTATATTACAATTCTGTCCAAGATCGTATCACTGGCCCCAGACCTAAGGTCATGCTTGAAACATTCCAGTCATCATTTTCTATGCCTCCCCTTTTTACTCAATTACTTCAATTAACATTGAATAAATAAATAAATAAATAATGTTCTCCATGCCTTCATAGGCTTGTGAAGACCTATAAATTTTAGAGCTGATCAGTGAAAATCCGAGATGCAGTCGAGGGTTTTTCCTGCTCGAGAAATTTCACCAACGAATCCAAGGTTTTCACCAGGCTATCAAGATATGGAGGGCATGTTTTGTTTTCCTTCTTAACAAAGAACAAGGTGATATGCGAAGCAAGTATTTACACTTGAGTTTCTTTCATGAAATTGTAACTTCTCACAACTTGGAGACAGCCGACCATATTGATCACGTCACTTTCGTGCTCCACAGTGCTAAGGAAACACACTAGTCTTGTAAACCAAGCGATACGCATGTAGTATCCAAATTATCTTGTAAACAATGTTAAAAAGATGGAGATAAGTGCCAGGTCCAAAAGCAACTAGCTTTGAAATTTGAAAATGAAAAATTAGTTGAAATTCTTTTGGGTTTTTAACCTTTTTCTCTAATTGATTTTATCCTTCATAACATAACTAGTAAAAGGTTACAGTAAATGAAGCTTTAAGGACCAAAGAAAAGAGATACAGCAATGTAAGTCTTCGAAAAACCCAGGTGACTAGACAATAAAATTTAATTTACATCGCAAGCAGAGACATTTAAGGGTTTCATGACAGCGGATGAAACTAATTCCTCTGCTGTTTTGAAACTTATGGTAATGAGGCAAAAAGTAGAAAAACAAAGCAAAGATTCGCCTATTCTTAAAAACTGATAGCGTTGAACGGTCAAACATACTTCCAAAATGCAGGACAAGTTTCTTCTGAGGCTGACAACACCACGCGTGCTCCAACAGGCAATGGATCAAGCAGCCACTTCATATACCCAGGTCCTCCCTGCAACACACAAAAACATACAATATCATACACAAAATTTTAGTAATTGTATCGCTTCTGATTACAATATAAACTTTATATTGTAGCGAGAACTACATCCTCTCTTCAATCTTTAAAATTTGTCCCACCTTAACTCGACCAAAAATACCTTGTCATTAATTTAGAGTAATAGATTCCCTTAACCTAGGTTAGATTGAAGGATTATATTCTTTTCTTTCAGAAAAGAGACAACAGAGATTTTTAGTTTCAGTGGTATGACGATATTAGGGAATATCGCCGGAGGAGCAAAATTGAGTATAATTTGAAGTCAGTTGATGTCATTATTGAGACGAATTACGTATGTACTAAAAAAAGTATATTTTATGGGCCTAAACTCGAAAAACAGAAACAAAACACGCTGCTGGAATTATGGAATGCCTTTTAGGCCCATAGATGAACCAAACTCAATCTTGTCCAGAGGACAGCGTTGTTTTCTTAGTTGTTTTAAGAAAAAGTGAATACTGCACTCGTAACAGCCAGAACACAAAAATAACAAAAAACATGGAGAAGATTCACGTTGAAAACTCCCCAAGTTCAACCAGCTCAAAAAACCATTAGAAACAAATATGAACTTTGAAATTAGAATGTCTCCCTCAGTTCAACACATTAACGTTGTGACAGGGAAGTTGAAACATGATTTTACTTACTATTAAAAATCTAAAAATCTGAACATTATAAAAATCGCAAAATACGACTTAAAACCTCAAGCCTTGCCTACAATGCTTTGATATTTTAGAATACAGAGTTGGCAGTTTAGGTGTTGCTTCAAATCAGCATGGACCTCCAATTTAGCAGGAAAGATAACAAACATTATAGAACCATCTAAGCAGCTATGAAAGAAACCGAGCATTTTCAAATGACCTGCAGTCGATCTGCAGAGTCAATAACAACTGTGACTCCTCCTTCAACCTTGGAAGACACTTTTTCAAGCCACCTAACAAACTCTTGCTTTAACAGGCCTTGATCACCAGCCAAACATGGTGAAACTGCTTGCTGTCTCATCAGCTGAAACAAAAATAGATGATTTAGTTGATTACTTTCTTCACTTGATAAGATAAAGTTTTTATGTTGTTCTCAGCTATAGAAAGTTAAAGTTTAATGGCGCCATTGATGCTGCAATGCTAATAATTCTAACTTTGCATCCCTCTGGCACTACACACAACTTTTATTAAATTCTTTTTTGATACGTTCCATTTTTGAGGTTGTTTGACGCAATTGAATCTCAGTACGCCAAAGATAAAAAAGGAACAAAAAATAAATGGACAATAGGTACCCAAACTGGGCAGCAAAGTAAGAATCAGAAAGGAAAATTGAACATTTGAGCGCTATAGTTCCGTTTGTATCACGAAATTACATACATTTTTTGCACGAATAATATGTTATTTTAGTTCCACTTTGTGACTGTACCCGTATCTAGCATCATGCCAATCTCGGACCTTTTACCCTGAATGTTATATCAGCCAAACTTAATACTTATTAACTATCATAACTAGCTGCAATTAAGACAGCAACGTTTAAAAGCTATAATTTGAATGAGAAAATAAATATAAGAATAAAGGGGCAAACGTCAAAAAAAAGTTCATATAACGTTCCTTCATTTTACAATTATACTTCACCTGCGCAGTAAATCGCCGCAACATCAATGCTGGGTTTGCACTTGAAGAAGACGGCGAGGTAACAAAGTGATACAGAATAATTCCACCAGACATGCTGCTCTGCATGGCAATCCTGTAACATTTTAAGCCGATAAAAGGGTTCAGTCCTATATGTACTTCATATATCACAACAAAGCTTCAAGCAAAAGGAACAGTACAACAGTTTGAGCTTAGAAGATCACCTCGCAGACCCAATCGAGATCGTATCCTAACATGACATACAATAACAGACCAAGAAACATAGATACAATAACTACCCAGCAGTAGAAAAAAATCTGAGATGACACTATTCCACTGACTTAGCTTTTGAGTTCTAGAAAATGCCGCTTTAGATCGTTGAATCTGCGTTTTCGATGGCACATCTCCACAAATACACTGTAGCACAAAGAATGTTAGAAAAAACGTAAAGATACTTCATACTCTCTAGATACAATTTTTCAATTCAGTGTAATTCGTTTTTCACAATTCGGTTATCAAACTAAACACTTATAACAATGCCTCCATTCAGATTAATTTGTTATTTTTACAACGTGGTTATTAAACCACTGACTTGTTTCCACAAAAAGTCACTGAAAATCGAGGACTTTTTCACAGTCATTGAGTACAAGACTCAGTTTTTAATAACTTCTCCTGTTCCTGGAAAATCATTTTTGGTTTCCAATGTTTCCAACAGGTTAATTAAGGAAACACGTACGAACTTCGCAAAGCAGTAATTCGAAACATTTGCTTTGAAAAAACACATTTAATATATTTCAGTAAATCTATGTGATAATCTAAGATAGTTGAGACTTATTGTTAAAAGCAGCAAATGTGAGATGTGCCATATAATATTATTTAATAAGCAACCTTCGTTCACTATAAAAGATACACGCCTACAATTGGTCAAAATCGATCATGTGATTTTGGTTTATGTGTCGCTAACTGGTAAGACCGTGCAGTTATGAACGTTAACCTCTGCTTCTTGATTTAACATGGCCGAGTCTTCAGTAAATTCAAACCATTGAATATATAAATCAAATGATTTTATTGAGCTTTTACTCCATCGAAAGTTGCCATTTATCTGAGTATAAAATCAAGTCATTTAATTAAGCGGGCTTTTTGCATTGCCGCACTTCCAGCAATTTTTCCACCTTTTAAACAAGTTTGAATCTTGGATTTCTTGTGAAGCAGTTTGCGACATTTTTGATCAGTTTTTCTGTTTAATTATTCAAAAATGAAATTCAACATTTTCCAAGATTATGTGGCCAACACTTGGGAGCAAAAACATGAAGTTTCCTCGCTTTTTTTTGACAAGATCTTTTCAAGATGGCGATTTGTGATCGGTACTAAATCGGAGATGAGGACGAGTGAAAACAAATAGATGTCGACTTCTTCTAATGTTGTAATAAAACCTGAACTTAGTTCCCGAAGGATATGCTCATAAAGTCTAAAAGAAGGTATTTGCTACGTTTCTTTTACAATTTCATTACAGCTTTTGACAAATTTCAGTGAATGAGAACGCATTTCGCTAGTTGCTCCTTAAAATTATCTTCGCATTAATTTTTAAAAGTTCCATTTTTTAATCTTTCTTCATGTACAGCTTTTTGTGCTTTCTCTTTTGTTCTATTTGAACGTAACATGTCACTTGAATTATGCACTTATTTAATTTAAAGATTTTTGTGTGTTAAACTCTTGCTTCAAGTTTTTATGTGATATCGCGCCTTGCAAAGCAGTGAACTCAGATTGCATATCAAAAGGTTAGTTACTTTCAGTTCGTAGTTTGTTTACAAATAAACCCACGCGCTGGCTATATAATGAACGATGCTAAGTGAAGCTGGGTGCATTAAGAATAATTTCGAGCTCATTATATTGCCAGCGCGTGGGTATATTTGTAAATAAAGCACTCACATCCAGTAGTTAACCTTAAATAGACAATATGCATACAAAGAAAGCGAATACCATCTGCTTACCACTTGGCCAGTAAAACTGTTTTACCAGCTCCAGGCTCACTCAGCAACAGAAGTGGCGGTTCGGGCACTTCACTCATTGTGTATTCATTCAGTTTACTGTGGTGCTTGAAACAAATTATACAATTTCCTTTAAGTGTCTAAACAATTAAGCACTGTCACCTCCCCCAACTTTATATTCTATTGTTTCTACTCAATGATTCCTTAGCATAAATAGGTTTTGTTCTTTTCTGTGCCTGCTTATAAAAATATTTTTTATGTACCTCCATAAGGAGGGCTTACTTCTGTACATGTACACAAAGAATATTTTTCTTTTAGAGTTAAGCACTTTATACTATCATATTATGGATTTCATTAAATGATTCTTTAAACAGGACTTTTACTTCAGCCTTGGTTTCCTGATCACGCACAATGAAAAAGATAAAAGTCTTCCCGTACAAACAGATAAAAACAAGTTTTCTTTTAAAACTTAATTTCTTACGAAATAAATTACATCTTAAAAAATAAACAACTAAACGTTAAATAGTAGTTAAATATAGTGAACTACACGAACGACCAGAAGTCTTCTGTTGTTGTAATACCTCATGAGGATGTCAAAGCTATACTTTATGCCTGAGGGTCATTACCCTAAAGTTTATTTTCAGTACGGCAAAGTCACAGAAATATTGTTCAGAGTTGAATTACTTCCCCAAAGCAAGTTTACAAATTAAAGAAGCTTCAATTTTAAGATTAATACCTTTCCAAGTCCAACTTCCCATGGTGAAGAAGCGGCGGCCCTTAGTATCTCGACTTGTTCACAGTCATCTAGCACATCTAACTCAAAGTCTTCCAAATCATCAAATTTTCTGTCTTTGTCATCAGTGCCGCCATCTAGATTAAGTTCCTTGAATACAGTTTTACAAAAAACAGAGCATAAACAAAATCTTCACAATATAATACAAAACGAATAAATGCAATCAGAAGAGATATGATAGATATGTAAAGATATAGAGTTTATGGCATAATCAGAGATATGACATTCTATCCGTAAAACGGTGAAAGCTAAAATTTTAGGTTTTAGATTTTATAGAGGTTTAAAAAACTTTTACCATTGAAAAACAGATGGTAGCAATTGCATTTATTCGTTTTATAATATCTTGTGAATATCTTCATTAGACTAAGTAACTAAACCTTCGTATACTTAGTGGTCGCTAACACAAATAAAATGCAAACAAAATGAGCGGATACCAACTACAACCAACAGAAAGCTTCCACCTAACTTTTTCCCTTTTTGGTTTAGGGGGAATTCGGTTAAAGCTAAAAGCTTAAATTTTGGATGGTTTTACAGGAAACGTAAAAAAAATTATGCATATGAAATAAATATGATGTAAGCCACTACTGTTGGGCAAAGTATCAACCTTTTATTAATATAGTAAGTCGTGGAATGTAGTGTTGTCACAATACCTGCTTTAAAAATGCTTGCAACTCTCTGAAAGATAGTTCTGCTCCAACATCAGCGGATTCATAATTGTCAAACAACTGTTTGGAAAATGTTAACGTCTTAATAACAATTATAAAAAAAACTCGAAATAACAAAAAATTAGCGAATAACC
>JAPEIX020050134.1:0-18597 GCA_026122405.2 Zoanthus sansibaricus | reverse complement strand
CTGCGACGACAACATTGAATATTCAGATACCAACTACTGCATTGGCAATTTCTATGCATGTACTGAGGTCTTTGCTCGGCCGCTTATTGCGACCTTGCTTTGACGACAACAGCGAATATTCAGATACCAACTACTACATTGGCAATTTCTATGCATGTACTGAGGTCTTTGCTCGGCTGCTTATTGCGACCTTGCTGTGATGACAACAGTGAATATTCAGATACCAACTATTGCATTGGCAATTTCTATGCACGTACTGAGGTCTTTGCTCAGCTGCTTATTGCGACCTTGCTGTGAGGACAACAGCGAATATTCAGATACCAACAACTACATTGGTAATTTTTATGCATTTACTGAGGTCTCTGCTCAGCTGCTTATTGCGACCTTAATGCGACGACAACATTGAATATTCAGATACCAACTACTGCATTGGCAATTTCTATGCATGTTCTGAGGTCTTTACTCGGCCGCTTATTGCAACCTTGCTGCGACAACAGCGAATATTCAGATACCAACTACTGAATTGGCAACTTCTACTCATGTGTTAAGTTGATATTTATTCTTTTTCAGTGCTTTAGTTAATTTGTTTTATTTTGGAAACTATTTTTTATTTAGGTTGAGGAAAGGGAGTGCCTACAACTGGGATCTGATGGTAGTTGCCCTTATTAACGGAGTTTTGTCATTGTTTGGTCTGCCTTGGGTTCATGGTGCCTTGCCTCACTCACCGCTTCACGTCCGAGCTTTGGCGGATGTTGAGGAACACGTGGATCAAGGACACGTGACGGAAGTGTAAGTTATAATAGAGTGGTTAAGTCTGACGTCACAAAAATTAAAATTTGTAAACTAATGGGATTTGTTAAAATCGTCCGAGAGATCAAAACTAAAAATCTATCCTTACCAAAAATTAGCATGTTTGTGCAAATTGTCTGTGAGATATTACCACGGTTATGCTCTAATGACTCCATATAAATCCTTCTTAAAATGGCTTGGTTCATACGTTAGGAACCAAGCCAATTTAAAAAGGATTTGTATGGGAACATCAGAGTATAACTGTGGCAATATCTCATCACTGGATGATGGCTAAATGTTAAATTTCTGCATGGAGGCATTTTTTCATTTTGTTCTTTCTGAATATTACAACCAAATTAGTAATTCAACAAATCAATGTTTTGTGAGGTCATCACTTAAGTACTAGCAAGTGGAAGTTCAAAAAAAAAATGTTTAAAGCAATCGCACGACCTCGTTGGTCGCGAAATGGAATGATCACGTGATTGGCTCAGCATGCAGAATATCAGCGCATATTCCAGTGCAAATACTGTTTTGACAATTTAACATATTTTCGTTCGAATGTTTTAAAAATTGTTTTCTATTATTTTCATTAGAAAAAACTAGTCTAGCAGTGAACGAACAGACTCAAAGAAAAAATGGGTTATTTTAAATATAATTCCAACCCGAATATTCTGCTTCTGTATTGCTGTTTTATTGAACAGTATTGTTCTTCGTTTGTTAAAAATCTTTAACAAGTCAAGTGGCTCATGGAGCCGGCACTTATTTCCGATTTCTGTAATTTTAAGCGAATGGGGGTCTTTGACTCTCCCTGGACGGGACACTAATCCATCGCAGGTTAGCTCCCAGCACACGCTGGTAATCATTTACTGACCCCGGAAAGGTGGAAAGCTGAGTTGGCTTAGGGCCACTCAAATATTCGAATCTCAACAGAGCTGGGGGTGGGGATCGAACTGTGGACCTTCTTGTCAAAAGACAAAGATCTTACAAACTGTGCCAGCAATGCCCGCTTATTACGTTAAAAGTTATCAAATATTTTTTTCTGTTCTGCAAGCAATTGTTATTCAATAAAACAGTAGATAAAGCATATTTGTGGTAAAAAAGTTTGAGGTCTTTTTTAACCA
Organism: Zoanthus sansibaricus; assembly: GCA_026122405.2. Classification (NCBI taxonomy): domain Eukaryota; kingdom Metazoa; phylum Cnidaria; class Anthozoa; order Zoantharia; family Zoanthidae; genus Zoanthus; species Zoanthus sansibaricus. The sequence goes on along the minus strand of JAPEIX020050134.1, from coordinate 16,687 downwards.
TTTTATTATAGACTAATCTTTTGTCCATTTATTAGTGTTTAGACCTCTCGTCCTCGTTGATTGCGAGTAAATATCCTACTCATTCTTCAGTCTCATGATATCTCGTACTTTATTAGAGTCATAATATTGCCCAAACAGTAGGGTAATACTGAAACAAATTAGACCCCTCGGCTTCATAGACTCCAAGTGAATATCATAGCCTCGTAGGCTAGCTACCATTGGACGCGTGATATATTTGTCTAATTGTTATACAGGCGTTCAGTTGATAACAAATATCAAAACACTTCTGTTTTCTAGTATTGTCCGTGTACGAGAGACGAGGCTGTCTGGTTTGCTGTCCCACGTGTTAGTGGCCTTGTCCTTGTTCATGTTACCCATTCCCCTAATCTACATTCCGACTGCGGTACTTGATGGCTTGTTCCTTTTTGTTGCCATCACATCACTGGACGGTAATCAGCTGTTTGAGAGGGCGTTGCTTCTTGTGACGGAACAGGTAAAACTGCCACATCATTTCCTTTCCTGCCGTCCTGGTTATTCAAGTTTGAAGACTACACCCCTCGCTCTCCATTAAGTCAGATTTAGGGAAATATAAGGTTTAATATATCTAGAGACAAAGGTGAACCAAAGGGTTTATGCAGGTTTTAGCTTTGTACAAGGTTTCACTCACACCACTAACTGTTTTCATCAGTTGACTCTATTACTTTGGTTTTACTAACTTAGACTCCTTTTAACATTTGCCATACAAACGATTTATTTACAACTCAAGCAAAACTAGCGAACAGAATAGCGCGAGCTTATCTTTCTTAAATGGTCAGATAGGTTGTCTGGCATCCTTTGCGGGTCCCGTCAATTTTGCGCTGGTGAAAATTTCAGGTTTTTGGTAAGAACTATTTATCTAAAATGCAACTCAATCGAAAGACAGTGAGAATGTTGGTTGTTCTAAATGATATCTGGTTAACGTTTACTTATTACATTTTGACCACAGAAATTTATTTTTGATTTTCGCTAAACCATATCATAAACAAAGCGCAAAGAGTGTCAGACAACCAATCAAACGGTTTAAAGGATCGAAATTGACCAATCAACTAACACTATTTGTTTCTAACAGCCAGTAATATTTTGACATTAGATTGGCCTATCAGCGGTGACAAAACATACAACAGTAGGGAGATCTAGGAAAGAGAAAGAAGCAATGACGAACATAGTTTTAAAAAAAGTTGTTTCTAGTTCGTTTTTTCGTTTTAGATCATTGATAACTCGCCCGTTTCCACTTGCACGGGAGTTTGAACAGAAAATGGTTAAAGGTGTTTAGTCTAAAAAGTGAAAAAGTTGTCACATTTGGTGTGTGACGTTCGGGTTGTCCGCAAAACATTTTACGGCGTCTTAGTGAAGACCACAATAAAAGAAGTTTATCAGCTCGGTACATCCAAATCGACGCCATCTTGGATTTCTCCGAGAGGGTCTGAGTTCCATTGTGATTGAAAGACTGCAGGCAGAAAAAATCTCGATTTTGTGGTTTATGCAAATCGACGCCATCTTGGATTTCTCCGAGAGGGTCTGGATGCGGGTCGTTTCCAGAAGACGGGCCTCGTGCGAAAAAGTCTGCACTGCAGAAGAAGTTTCATCATCATTGAGGTTTATCATATAGATACTAAAGGTTTTGTTCAGAGTTAAACAAGAATATTTATTAGAACTAATTCACTTTTGAGCAAGCGGGCCCTAGTGCGTGATACTCAAAGACAGAGTTACTGACTTGATCCATGAAACACCGATTACTTTGAATTTGAAAATTGTTCGTAACTCAAAGACAACAGAACAGTTTATTATTTGACTTCTTGTTTGTGCGTTAATAACTGTATTTACATGTACACAGGACTAAGTTCAATCCCTCCAGCACGGTGCTAGAAAAATCACCATCCTATCCAACCTTTAAACTATCGAACCCACTTCACTAATCTATGATTACTACTAGTTCTATTGTAATTCAGTTGTGAAGAATTCCGTACGGAACGGAGTATGACGTCTATTGATAGAAACCTAGATGGGTCGTCACGCTAAGCTTTTCCCCACTAAGTTAGTAGGGAGTGACGCGTTGCGTGACGACTCGTGTAGCGGCTGCTAGGGAGTCTAGGATGACCTATATGCTTGTCTAATTTAACAGCTTCACGAAAAGCTTGTCCATCTGGTTGGTTGTCGTACGGAGACAGTTGTTACTCCATCAAAACTAACGTTTACCCGAGAAAAAACTGGGACCAAGGTATGGAAACTTGCCGTGAAGTTGGAGGATGGTTAGTTGACATTCGCAGCGACAATGAGTGGAGCTTTGTTTATGATAACCTGAAGAAAGTTTCAAGTTACAGTAGCACGGTAAGATTACATTTCAGTTTATTGTATATGTGCATAGAGTAGGGAAATTTCTACCTCTAAAATTTATGGCGCGCCGATGCGGACAAAAATACTTGTTATCAAAAATATGGCTCATCCTCAGTATAAGAACCTGTTAAGTTTTTTCTCTGTCTTGTCACTATCATGTTCGTTCTGTTTATTGTTTTGACTACGTCACTCGTGAATTTCACCGGTTCTTACACCGAAGTAAACCCAAACCATACAACTTGTCGCTCAAAATATAAAACATGTTGGGGCACAGGTAGCCCAAGCTATATTTGTGACTCTAACATATTACATCATCTTTTTGATTTATGGGATTTTACGTTTGTGTTTTAAACATATTCAAAATGAAATAAAATTTATGAAATACCTTAACAAACCTTGACTTGTTGTACTTAGCCATCATTATATGTTGTTTTGGGTTGGTTTCTGGCCCTGGGAGAAACAAAAACGGTGAAATATATATGAGAAATAAAGGTTGGAAACACGCCATCAACCCGCTCAACTCTTACGATCATAAATCTCCAAAAATATATTGAAATTGAAACATTTTTCGAAATCCTATCTTCGAGATAAATTTGCAACAAAGTTGAATCGTATTTGAATCCTCACACGAAATATTGCTGTAACAAATCAGCCATTTGTAGGCCAAACCGCCAGCGCTCAAGGCCGCACTACATTCTAATCTGCCAATTTTTTCAACGGTCGAGCAAAAATTCAAACTGAGTGGGGCAGACAAGTGCGAACTGGACACCGGCATTATGAATAACCATTGTGCCCACAACCAATCAGAGTCGAGATAAATTCAAGCGCCAAAATGTTTTTTCGGTTTATTGGAAAACCCAAAATTTTGGCAAATTCTATATCCATCGCGTATCGTTGTTTTATAAACAGTAAACTATTCCTTCAGGTTACGTATATTTTACTCTAGTTGCAAACAATTTTCCATCATCGACTATTTGCCGACTCCAGGAATAAATTTCCTTCGGGCGTAGAGAGAGGGTAAGCCATCAGCGGTAACCCGTCTCATAATGAAACTTTCGAACTTACGAAACTTCCGGTCAGTTGAATAGAACAAACATTCTTGCCTGTGTATATTCACGACCACCAACGGCTTCAATTCAAAATTCTTTAATACGACAAGATATCCATTTACTAATGTCTGTAACTGTGCCTGAGATGTGAGTGGGTCTCTCTCTCAGTGTCAGAGTAATTCACAGATAGAGTCGGTTTTATCAGTCCTTGTTTGAGAAGGTAGGTGAATTGAAATTTCATTTCAACGCATCTGTAAGTCGTAAAAATTTCTGTTTATACGTCGCGATGTTCTTGAAGTGGAAATATAAGCCGTGAGGCAACTTAACTAATAATACTAACTCACTAGGCTTGCCTATAGAATAATAATCAAGAATGAATATATAGTTGGGCAACAATTAATGTATTTTTAATATTGAAAGCTATATTTCAGCGTGTCTTGTGCATTGAAACTTACGTAAGTTTATCTGCGAACAAGAATGAATAATATGTTGGTGAGAAAAATGTCTGAACAGTTTTAGTATCTGCACAATTTATCAATTAGATAGTGGACCTAAGGCTAAGTTGCCCTGTGTATTTAAAAGATGCTCCGAATTTTGTAAGGCTCGCCGATTGCAGACCTTTCAACCTCCGGCAAAACCCCCAAAACTTGAAAACCTTGAGATTTGAGTCCCAAACTGTGATATTTAGAAAATAGTTAAAAAAAACGAAGAAACTTCGAAACTGAAGGCTACACACGAGGAGTATTTCACAATACATTAGAATGAGCAAAGCCTGGCTCGCCCTGGGCATGCTAATGGGAAAACTACCTCGTATCAATGACAGAAAACGATAAGAAAACTACTCAGATGTGCTAAAACCTGGACAATGGACAATGGAAGGCAAAATTCGAACTATTTAAATTTTGAAAAGCCGGCTCTTTCCGATAGAAGCTCCCTCTAAATAAAAGCCCCCTTAATGACTGTGTTCTTTGGACTGCCAATTTCGATATGTCTAGATTTATTTTGAACAGAAAACATGTATCAAAAAAGAAACTCAACGCAATAGAAACAAAAACTCCAATCATCAAAGCAAATTAATTTAATTTCAGTTTCTTAAAAAAATGTGATTCAGCTGGTATATATGTATATATGTATATATGTATATATACGGCGGTGATAAACATTATACTGTGCAAATGGGGATCTGGAAATTTTCTAAAAATGACACATTTGAAAACTTTTACTAATACAATGAAAGCTTTTCACTACTAACATTGACATTCAATGCTGGCTGGAATTCTTGAATAATTAAAGTCTCTTTGACTTTATTTACAATGGTAATCAGTTTTCCGAACGCCAAAATGTCAAAATGGTCTCATTTTATGTTGTGACCAGTTGTTTTGACTGGTCAGCAACAGCAGACGTAAAGATGTTCAGATTTCAAAAGAGCCTTGAAATGTTCTGTTTTTCGGTCGTGAAGTCCTCGTTTAATTTTCCAAATGTAAAAATCGTTACAATTCCAGCAACTAGCTTTATAAATAACTTTAAATAGTTGTGATCGGCTGAGGCGGTCTTTGTATGGAATGGAAGATTTGATGCGTCGGGTGTTTTGAAAAAAAAAAACTTTACAATAAACAAAAGAGTTCCTCAAATTTAAATAGTCCGAATCAATAACATTCGTTGAATTATTAAAAGAATATTGCATTGCGTCTGCGAGTTAGAAAAAAAAATATCTTGGCTTAAATGTTTTATCATTGCTGTACTTTGAGTAATGAGCATTTCGAGTATTGGTCCTAGCGCAACGGACTCTCTCTTTATTCAAGTTTTAGTAGCTCAAAAGGATTGCCGGTTGCTAGTTTAACCTTAGAAGCCTCAAGGGGAAGGGGGATGGAACAATACCCCGCCCCCCTCGATTTTTTTATTTTCAATGGCTCAAATCTGAACGTAACGTCCTGAGCAATTGCCAAAAGCTTTGGCACAACTGTTCCTTGACTGATGAATACTTGTTTGGGTTTTAATTAAATGACGTCATTATTGAAAGTCACGAAAGTTGGGTTTTTATAAAAAAATATTGTAGAATGTTTTTTTAAAAATTGAAAAATAATAAATTAATGTTTTGATATTAATTAAATGACGTCTTGTTGATGACGTCATCATAGAAAGGCACGCAAGTTGGTGTTGTAGATGTTTTTCAAAATTTGAAATTAATCATGTTCTTTACACTAGTTTGCATTTTTATCACATAAAACAGTATTTCCTATCCATTTCTCATGACTCATGGTATTTCTCAATCTTAGACAAAATTTCAAAAATCAAAAATTAATCCCTAGATGGCGACCATCATCATTTTATAAGCCTTGATCACCATGGAAACAAGAGAATTGTCACGTGATTGGTATTAAATGAAAGATAGAGGTCCAATTAACATTCATGGCTAATCTCAAGTTGATCGGTCAAGGCATAACAAAAATCTCGGGGTTATATATTTGGCTAAAAAGCCCGACGCTCGAAGGGTTAACACTTAAAACATCATGTACATGTTGTTTATTTTTCTACTTACGGTCTCTTCTGCGTAGAGTTGTTTAATTACGTTTTTTAGCAAGCTGTTTTATCTACCTGCATTCATTAACTCTCGTTAGTATTTTAAATGGTCTAATAAATTTCATTTCTATAGGTCCTTCTGACAAGCTGATATAAAATGCAAGCCTCCGTTGTAGACATTACAATGTCACTGTGGAATTACGTGACAGTTGGTAACGCGATCCTGGGTGTGATGTTCTTGTATCTATTGAATCTGTTGATAGTGCTATATGAGTTCAGGGGGATGCCCCCGGGACCAATCCTCTACAGCATCCCTGTCATTGGCAACATTTTAAGCATGAATACGAAAGGAGCTAGTCTACGTGAGAATACACAACGGTTAGGATAGTGTCTTTTATATCTTTTTTCTTCCTGTTTACCATTGGTGTCTTTTCTATTTTACCATTAGTATTTGTCATTGGTGCTACTCATTTTCCAGTTAACTCTTTGTGATTCTGATAAGCGCCAATCGTTGCAGCCGCTTTGTGCGAATTTTCGGCCTACTCGGTGTAAGAACCTGTGAAATTTTTTCTTTGTTTTGTCCCAATTATGTTCTTTCTATCTGTTGTTTTGACTTCATTGTTTTCTTTGTTCTACGTCACTCGTAAACTTCACAGTTTCTTACACCGAAGTAAACCCGAATTTTCTGTGTACGATGTACGGTATCCCGTTCCGAGAGAAGTTTGGCGGACCGTGCTTTCTCCAACTGGGAACCGAATTTATGGAACCGTCTTCCTGCTTTCATTCCAGTTAACCATTGCATGATGTTTTTCTCCAGCTAAACATTAATGTTTATTTCGCATTTAACCATTGTTTCTTTTCCAGCTAACCATTAAATGTTTATTTCCCATTCCTTTTCCAGCTAACCATTAAATGTTTATTTCCCATTCCTTTTCCAGCTAACCATTAAAGTGCCTATATCGCATTCTTAAAACTGCGGTGTTTTTACGGTGTTTTTTACGGTGTTTTATTAAAATATTTGGACTGCAAGAATGATAGCAATTTTGTCAAGAGAATTTACATTATCGATTTACGGTGGGATCTCTGCATAAGCCTGACAATTAAAAGTCAAAAGCAATGATTAGATAAGTAAGTGAGTGAGTATAAAAAAAGTTCTACACTAGATTCAAAAGGTTTTAATTTCTTAAATATAAATTTCTTTACATTTCATGTTTACATGAAGTATCCACACGCGTTTAAAAGACGGGAAAACGGACGGGAAAACGGACAAAAATCTGTTTAGGTTGGCGAGGAGCTGTTTAAAGTGTTCACAGTTTAAGAGTAAATAATGCATGTTTTGAGCAGCTATCAAAAAAATTGTAAAGTTAAAAATGCTTCGCAGTCAAACTCAACCCACAAAGTGTTTACCAAAGATTTATCCAAACAGCAACTTGGGATGTTCTTTTATTCCCTTAATAACGCAAACCGGGTTCGTTTCTATATAACATCTGATGAAAACGATCTTTTTAGATGTAGCAGTTGCCCATAAATAGGAGCAAGGATCTCCATTTTTCTGGTGTAACGGCGTTTTCACGAACGGACTTATTTCTAGCTCATAGCAATAGTTCCCGCCTATTGTGACCAATTACCTGCGTCCATACTTAATCATTGACGTCACTGGAAGTTTGTATTACCATCAAAGCAAAACCAAAATGGCGGACAGCAGTGAGGATGAATTTTCTGATTCTTACGGTAATTTTAAGTGTCTTTTCAGAAGAGGATTTTGAAGTCTCTAGTAGTTCAGAAGACAGTGAAGAGAGGAAGAGTTGAAAATTGAACATGAAAGTGCGGTTTCTCGTGCGGTTCGTTGTATCATATTACCGAGAACCAAAACTTCCGACTTGAAATTTCCCGCGAATAGCAATCTAAAAATAAACCAGTCCGTGGAAACGCCGTGACATAGGCCTAGTATGTCATGGGTTTCTGGACCTAGCTTTTTGTAAATAATACCAAAAATATATATTATGTTTTCCGTTCCCGTAGAGCAAATCGAACATGATTCTTTCCAGTTGGGGTAACGCTCGGCACTACTATTTGGCGATTTTTTCTTACGTTAGAACTAATTTTACTGGGTACAAATGGAGATGTCTTTCCCGATTTTAAGCGCAAAATCCCTCCTTTGAGAGCCTGTAAAAATGGTTTGCTTCTGTAAGCGTAAAACAGTGGATTCAACAAGCTGTTGAAAGAAAAGAGCAGAAAAGGAATTGCCCCAGTTAGGATTTCTTTAGCAATGGGAGTCATTTTCTTAGCCATATCTGTCGTTACCCAGAGAACTCCAATGAGAATCGGCGTAAAATAGAAGAACATGTTACTAAACACTAGTAAAGCTATTCTTTTAGCCATTGTGTGTTCCCTCTGCGCTATGCTAGCTGGATTCGACTTTCTTACAAACACAAAAATGTGAACGTACAGGGCAATGCTGATAAAGTACAGCAATATTCCTATAAATCCGATGAACAAAGTCATTTGATAAGAGTAGTATGTGTCTCTTATTGGCCTGACTGGCACACAAAACGTGTTGCCAGTGTAAGTTCCAATTCCCATAAAAGGTACCAGTGACAGAATTAATGCAAATACCCAGGAAACTGCAATACCGCATAACACGTGTCTATTGGTCAACTTTCGGTCTGGTCTCATCACAAATATTAGTACACAATAACGCTCAACAGTTAAGATAAGGGAGGTAAAAATCATTGAAGCTTGGCCTAAAAGCCAAATAAATCCAAAAATCTTGCAAAACGTTTCCATGAAATCAATAAAATGTATATAGGAAACTTTGCGGGCAACCACCAAGGAGATTGCGTAGAAGCTATTGAGAAAGTCGCCAATAGCCATGTTTGCGACCAGGAGCATGGATGTTTTTTTCCGCAGGAAATTTGTTAAAAAAATTGTCAAAAACGTCAGCAAATTAAGAAGTAATGCAACAGGGCCAGTGACAAAAATAACATTCAAAATCTTATTATCCATCTCATAACAGCGATGAATAGGTGTAGATTCAATTTCCGAAATGAAACATTTTGGTAGCTCTGATATGCATCTTGGGAAAAACCCATAACTGGTTATATAACGTGTTGCGTTTCCAGTCACTCTGTACATGTGACCTCGGCAGTGCGCTTGGACGCCGTAAAAAAATTCCTTTTTTCTAAGATCCCGCGTGGAATAGCTGAAGTCATTGGAATTTTGTCGTCTCTTTGACATGTCCTGGTAAGTGTAATTTCTCTGAAGAGTGCAGTTTGTGCAGCTCCAGCTAAACGATGCACCTTTGATGACATTTAGGTTTTTGTTTCGCAGCAGCAAATGGTCGGGCATCCAATTGGAAACTCCAGTAACTTCGACGGTGGTAACTGAAGATGGAAGATGCTTGAAAATTGCTCCGTTTTCCCAAAACTGTGTACGGAGGGAACTGCAACAAAAACAACATTTGCTAATTGAAAACATTTCAAATTCATTTGAAAATAGAATACGAGTAAGCTGGTAAAAAAAATGCATTGAAATTTACTCTACAGAAATTTGGTTGAGAGATCAATCATTACGGGAGATAACTTTGAACTATCGAATATATCAAAGTGTGTTTTCAAAACTGTTCAAAGCCTTTTACTTCGAATTTGCAAAACTTTTGATATAAATGCTTCAGTTTTGAAAGAGTTTGGAAGAAAAGAAAATTAAATTCAAACCATAAGGAAAACTTTGGATCACAGGATATACTTGTCCAATCTTCCGACTTTGCGTTCAAAACTAGCGCATGCGCTAGAATACGCTAGTTGCGACATACTCTGTTCGTCATTGTCATGTCACGTCAGTTTTTTGTATAACTGTAAGTTGCCTGCAAACTGAACATCAAATTTGTTGGTAGACCGAAACACTTAAATTATAAAGACTCAGGACATTCCCATTGTCTTTCGGTACAAGACCAACTTTTCTAGGCCCTGGAATATGTATTCTGAATTTCCAAACCTTTTTATGGCTTTTTTAAAACAGGAGACGAACTCTATCATAGCTTTCATATATTGACGATGCTCAAGTAATCAAACGTTATATTTTACAAACTTACAGTGTTTTCAACTCTGTGAAATTAGAAAATAGTCCATCTCGCATCTTTGGAACACCATGAATGGTAATTTCTCTGCAAGAAAACCAACGTAGTATTGTTAGACGTAGATATTAATTCAGTACAAGTTTTTTTCTTCGATTCCTTGCTTAATAATATATAGTCTTTACAGGTCCATTAGTGGACTTACAGTTTTAAATGTTTACGTGTCTCGCTCCTTTTACAGCTTCATTTAACTACAATTGTATCAATATAGTTTTATCAGTATAGCTTTTGTGTTAATTTTTTTTTTCAACGATATACCGAGAAAAATCCAAGCTAATGCGAGTTAGTCTGTTTTAGGTCTCGGTAAATGAGTCACTGGAGAGCTTTTTGGCGTCCACTCATGCTGTTACTGCTAACTGAAGTGTCTATCATGAAACATGAATGCATAAAGATTGTCCACAAGGGATGGCCAATGGTCCTTTAAAAAGTTCGAGTCTCGAAAAACTTTACAAGAATTTTGTAAGTCTCGCAGTCTCGTTTTTTCCGTAATTACGTGAGACTCGCGGTCTCGAAGTCTCGATTTTTGCAAGATTAAGGAAGTCTCGTAGTCGTAATGTTCTTGTTCTTGGCTCTTGACAGATTTGATACCTCGCACAGATTCATTCAACAGCTTTATATATTTATTATAGAACTGAAGTATGACTCTAACCGTTTGTATGACTCTAACGTCGTACTAAAGCTTACAAAAATCTCGGGGTCAAAACGTCTCGCGCTCGCATTTCAATTACTTAAAAGTCTCCATTGTTCGCAACGTAACAGTTTAAACCGTCTCGGGCTCGCAAAGCAAAACACAACAGTCTCGTCGTCTCGCAAAGTCTTGCATTTACCATTCGCCACCCCTTCTACAAGTAGTAGAACGTTACCAGATTATACTAAGATGACAACTATGTAAACTGAAAGTCGGCCTTTTGAGTGTTTAAAAACTAATGCGCAATTTCAACCTCGGTTGTTATAAAAACTATATGATTGCTTGTAAAAAGAGAATATAGCACAACATTTTATTCCGAAACAACACTGAAGAGTATTTTACAGATGATTCTTTTCAAATAGTTAAAAAAAATGCAGCTACTCCTCGTGAGCAAATCTCATGTACTTGCATTTGAAAATGAATTTTCTTCTGACTAAATGCTGTAATATATCTAGGCATCACTTTGCTCTGCTTATTAAAGTGTGAGATAGTGAACTACAGCTTGCACTGTTTCTAGAGTCGGAGACAAATGTAGAAATCAACCTTTTCTCAACTCTCGAATTCCCGGCTGTTGTTAAGTTGCGCCAGATAGCAGGACACAAATACCAAGATTTCGGAATTGGTGGAAAAAGATAAAATATTGAGGATCTTGCGTATTGAAACACCATCTCCATTATTTTTCTCTTTATTTGAAAGCACATCTGCTAATTTCATGAATTATTTTTAAGAACTTTAAGCTGATTGAGAATGCTTAGATATTAAGAATAGGAATTTATAAAGTGTAATATTATTATTTTATTTTAATCCGCTGTTTATAATTTAAAAACATAATAAAATAATATGTATAAGAATTAGCAAATGAGTGATTTAAAAGTATGATTTCAAAAGTCTTGATGAGACGACTCGCGGATACTGCGCACAAGTAGTACTATATAAAAGTACCAAACTGACACCTTCACACACAAGTCGTTTAAGATTTCTGTCCAAAAAAGTGACAGTGTTACCCCAGATTTGAGCATTAGCACATCTTCAGGTTAAAATATGAATAGCTAAAATGAAAACTGCAGTTTATTTTCTGTTTTCAAATGATCTTAGTTGAATTTTTAGTTGAAAAAACATTAATTTTTTTTGCTTGAACTAAATATAAATATAAGGGAAAATTAATGTCAAAAAATGGCTATATATAGTCTGGTGAACACTAAACCATCATCTCCCTGCAAAGTACATGCAAAGTTGCTCTGTCCACCCCCCTTGATGTCAACCTTAGTTGGTTGAATCCAGCACTTTTTCAACAGTTATTTATTAATAATTAAGTTGTCTTTTTATATCTCTACAGGTTCCAGCCAGCAAGTTGTGTACTCTTCTGCAGTTCATCAAACAGACATATGTGTGGTATCTGCCCCTCGCCCATCTGTGTGGATCAGTGCCTGGCTCTTCACATGCAGATCTTCACTACATGGGCCTATTAATGCCCAGATTTCAGCACCCAACTGATCTCTGAAATACAATGTAGGCACCCCATATGGAAACTGCACAGTTGCTTGATCTGCCACTGGTAGGTTGTCCAAGTCTTCTAATTGTACAGTAACACTCTGGTCTTACCGCTGCCTTGTATTGGTATTCCATAATCAACACAAGAGGCATCCAAACATTAATGAGGCTTTTGAGATTCTACTGGTAACAACAGTATGATCAAGCAGTTGCTGGGAAACATGACTCCTAAATAATCTGTCAACCACCTTCAGTCTATTCTGGCCAACTTCACAGCTAGTAGTGTTGGAATGATCCTGAATCTTGGTTGTAAAAGTACCCCAGTCTTTTAACCAAAACCGCTACTGATGGAGAGAAAAAGTCTAACATCTGTTGGGAGTCTCCTTTAGAATGGCAAGTAAGGGTGCAATCATCGGCATATGGGAACAGCAGCTTGCAGACCAAGACATAAAGCTTAAAATGGAACAGGTTAAAGAGCTCATCACCATACCAACACCTTATTCCAATACCCAGGTTGCAGTTCTTATTTGTTTCCTGAATCACAGCAGCAGTGATGATCCCAACAGTACTGGTGCCAAAATGCAACCCTATTTGGTACTGTTCTTGATTGCAAAGGAAAATCATTCCTGATTTCTGTCAGTAATATGCGCCTGCATTCCTTCATGGAAGGAGCACACTCGTATGTTTACTTGGTTGTCATGGTAACTGGCCCATTGTAGGAGTTCTTACAGACCATCACGGCTCACATAATCAAGCACTTATCAGATAAGCTTGCTTAAATTTCTTAAAGATACTGCCTTTTTAATCCAGTTAGTTTGAATGACTTTATTAAGTGTTTTGTTTAACAAGTGTTTCGATATTTTATTATCAATAGCAGATCAAGTAATCCCACCTTAATGTTTCGTTCGAAATTAGTGGCAATAGTCTGAGTTTTCATGGGACAGTTACTGACATGTGGCTTAAGAGGAACAATGAAATGTTGGTGATTGTCACAGACCTTCCAAGACACGTGTTTCCATTAGAAGATTTCTTTCTCTGTGTGGTCGGGAAAGTAGAATCAAGTTCAACTCTTCCAAACATTTAATTTAAATTGTGTGTCGCAGACCCTCCCAGACAACATTTTCAGTGTTTTCCATATGTCTGGGACAAGACATAGAATGATCAAAGACTGTCGCCAATGGTTACAGATCATATGGACACCAGGTTTTAAGAGTTTATTTGCAACATAAAAATCATTAAGAACATCACAAAAATATATTATGTTAGATTGTTGATGAGCTTAAGAGATTAAAAATTAAAAACCAAATGACTTAATTCAAAAAGTTACGAGCTATATTCAACCAATATAATACAAAATCCTAAAGGAAATAAAAATTGAAAACATAATTAGAGAATAAACCACATGACTTGTATATTAGTGTGATTATAAACAATTATTGAAAACATGATTAATACGAAGGAGAAACCTGTCTTGAGTTCCACCAATACCAGTAATCAAAATCATCATATATTTCTATGTACAAATTAAAACAATTCATGCTGTGTAAAATTTCATACCTAAAAACAAACATTTGATTTGCTTGAGTGATATTTTTTTCTACCACAAAAAAATCACAACCAAAGTAAAATTATACATATTGAACAATATTTATAAAGTTTCATACTAAATTACAGTAACAGAATCATCACCATTCACATCTAAAATGTCTAGTTTCCATCTATCCAGACAGGTTTCTTAATAACTTTTTAACCAATGCAAGTTTATGTAACATTAGTGCAGTAATTTAGATTTGGCCTACACAACATAATTTTTCCTTTTCTGAAAGATAAACTAAAAGTCGCACATTTTGTTTGAAGGTTTCTTTTCATTTTGATTATCATTAAGCAGGATCTCACAAATCTTAAAACTGTTAATAAATCTGATTTACATTTTGCTAGAAACAGAACTAGAGCAAGACTATTTTATTCATATTTATATTGCACTTCCTGAAAGTAACAAATTCCAGATCCATTATTTTTATTTTGGTATATTATGATATATTATTTGGGTCTCAAGTTTCCAGAGGGTAGAGAAATTATTCATTCTAAATTGATGGGTTACTAGGCCGAACCAATTATACTGTTATCATTTAGAAGAGAAAAAAGGTTTTCTTTTTAGATCTGCAGAATTACTAAAAGTAATCAACTGTTAACACTATTACTGAGATAAACAGCACCTATTTACCAAGATTATCAGCAGAACTGTAACTATAATTCACAAAAACTGACAAATGATGAAGATATTACAGACAATTACGGACCTACAATTAAAAGAAAATTTTAAAGTATTGGTCATAAATCATTCAGTGATATAAAAAAAATAAACAACCTCTAAAAATACTATCACACTAATGAGCGACCTCAAAACATGAATAATCTTTTGATCAACAGTGAAACTGTACAATTTGTAAAATGACGTCATGATATTATCATGGATGATACAAGAGATTGGGAAGACAAAACAAATTTCCTGTGATCTTTATATCCACAGAGCTGCCTTTATAACATGGGCATAATTCCCCATAATTTGAATGTCTGTAAATTTAAAACTTTACAAGCTACATCAAATGGCAAGCTACATTAGTGTCATTACATTGCCTTTACAAAATAATACCTGCATTACAAAATATAAACACTTTAGCTTGTCTATTGACTAAAACTTCTTAGTCTAATCTTTTTTAATACATTTCTAGTGACTGAATCTCGAGAGAAATATTTTTAAACCTTCTACAATGTATTTGAATAATAAGCGGCTTTCTACAAAGCTGCTTTAAAGATAAATTTACATAAGAGCTCATCAATATAAATTATGACTCAAAGCTTATTTATTTCATCCGTGTGCATAATAAGTCTGGGCATGGAGTAAGGTTTGCTGTACTTTGCCTACGCAAACCTTCTATAATTCAGCAAATACATCATTGCTTTATCTTGAGTGTTGACACACATAAAAGATATGCTGTTTTTCTGTAGGAAAGGCCAGCGAAACTCCATAGAGGCCAGTTAATTCCTGAATGTCTGATGCACACGCTTAGAGACTTTTAAATATTTATTTTAGCCTTACGGCCTTGATAAACAACTTTGAATTCAGTTAAGTTTAACGAATTTTCGAGTTTTTCCCAAAAAAATACTGTCCAATAAATTTATTTTGAATAGCTTTCCGAATGTAGTTCTTTTTCTAGCAAACTCCAAAGAACGAGTCAGATTTCAGACTAACGCATGGAAAGCGAATCACAAAGAAATTTATCTCAAGTGATCAAACGCCCACGAAACCAACAAAAACACCAAAATTTTTTTAAAACATAAAAATTTCTCTCTTTCTTAGCAGAACAGCTTTCATTTGTCTGAGTTTAAATCGAACGGAAATGAAGCAAACGTTGTTTTTCCCACCTAACGCCTTAGTTCGAAATAAATCCTCAACATTCGAAAGACTAATACCGTAAAGATATGTTTTTACCTGGTCATGGATATAAAAAAAAACATTTTAAATTTGACACAACTATTAACTAGGTATTAACAACTTCGTAAAATAACATTCCACTCCTTCAATTTAGAAATAATGTAGGTTTTTTGTTTACGGTTCGACTACCAAGTGTACGTTTGTCATTAACGTGTGTAAAATGCTAGTGTATTTACCTCGTTTTCGTCGTCTGAATCTTCATCGCGAAATCTTAGTATTGCATGCATAAGCCTGTGTCGATCATTTGCATCAGTAACTCCATAGTCGTGTTCAAGTTCATCTTCTGTGATAGATCGGAACAGGTCAAGCGAGGTGTCTTCTGGAAAGCGATCATTCAAGTCGATTAATGATTCGTTTTCTAGGAAAGTTCGCAAAGACTCTCTATCAAAACTCGATACACTTCCAACACTTTCCGTTCGTTGATAAACAGGAACGTTTGGTGTCTTCTCCATTGCCTAAAACAGCAACTTCGTTACACCTTCCATCATTTCTTCAAGCATCCCAAAACATTCATATTAGCTGCTTCACAATACCGCCATCGGGTTCAAGGCGCGAATCGAACGTTTCTTTCACATGGTTAATTGATTCATGTAATCATGGTGGGACACTCGTTGAACCATTTCCGAGCTTTCAATCATGTCAGTCAGATCAAGAGGAAATTTCTTTTTTGGTCCATAATGTGATATTCATTGTGTGAAGCAAACACAACATTGACAGGAAATTCTCTATCAGCTTGCATCCAGTGAGGTTGCCGGATTTTAGCACCTCCTCAGCGGTAAATTAAAAGGCGCATGCGCAAGTCAAAAAAGTGAACTTTGATCCTCTTCTTTTTGCCCGGTCCTCTATTGTTATAATTTTGTTGCAAAATCCGCGTACAACTTTCTGTATCGTTGGATCCTTGCCGGACCAAGTCAACCAATATAATAATGTTATAAAAG
>JAPEIX020050055.1:0-11494 GCA_026122405.2 Zoanthus sansibaricus | reverse complement strand
AAATTGTTGGAGGGTGCGAAATTGTTAAAAATAAAGCTTATTTTCTCCTTTAAGAGTTTGAAAATATTTTGAATGAAACATAAAGCAATTATTAAATTCGGCTTTCGTAGGATATGAAGAATTCTGCAAATCTCGGAGGATGTTATCCACATCGGCCTTCGGCCTCGGTGGATAACACCCTCCTCGACCTGCAGAATTTTTCATATTCTACTCAGCCTCATTCAATAATTGCTAATTAGTACTAACCAAAACAATCGATATCCATTTTCGCGCGCTCTGATTGGTTCCCGTAACTCGCGGCATCCAAAATTAGTATTTACCACACTTCGGTGCATAATTGTTAATTATTAGTTGATTTTGAGACGAAAATCAAAATGACAGGAAAAGCGCGTACTAAAAATAACAAAAATGTTTAGATTGTATTGTTTTTTGAAAATATAAAGGTTTTTTATCCCATCATTTTGGTAACTACTAAAAAGACTATTCCCCTCAGGGTTGGTGCCTAGCGCTAGATATATCTACCATTATTTACCTCCCCTTTGGGGGCTTTGTATTATAAACTGTTGGGGAATTCAAGACTGTTATAGTTATGTAAAATAACATAAACAAGTTTATTTAAAATTTAATAGGATTGATTCCCGAGGGGCCCCACTCACATGCATTAATGATGGAGGGGAGGTCCAACAGAGCTTGATATTATATACCCCAAAAAATTCCCAATTTCAGATTTTAGAATTTGTCGACCTAAAAGACATCTTTGGCGGTAGTGGCGTTGTTTGAGATAACACTTCCAAAGTAAGTGAAATGGTCGACCACTTTGATCGAGGGCCCAACAATGTTGATCTGGGATGAAGCGTATGCTTCATATGGAGGATTGTGAAACGTGACAACAGTGTTCTCTGATGGTCAGTCCAAAGGCCTTGGCTGCCTGAGCAACGGTTGACGACTGTCTGTAGTGCTTTCTCAGTGTGAACCAAGTGACCACAGTTGTCTGCAAAGAGCAGGTCAAGGACCGGATCTTCCAGTGTCTTGGTCTAAGCAGGTAGTCAGCGCAGGCTAAACACACCCAAGTTGGTGCGGAACCGCATGCAGACTCCCTCATTCAGATATTCTTTGGCTTCCTGGAGCATCATGCTAAAGAAAATCGCAAATAGAGTCGGAGCCAGTGGGCAACCCTTTTGTATAACGTTCTTAATGGAGGAGTCTGAGAACTCGCCTTTGTGTTTCACCTGTCTCATCTGGCCAAAGTGCAACTGCTCTAAGATGGAAAGAAATCTCAGCTGGTACCCGAGCTTGCAGAGAACCTCTCAGTTTACGGTGTCGAACGCCTTGGTCAAGTCAATAAACGCAGCATACAGGTCCATGCTCTGCCCTCTGAATTTTTTTGAATCTGTCAGAGGACGCAGATAATGTCTGTAGTGCCATGATTGGCTAGGAATCCCCAATGACTTACAAGGAGGATTTTTCTGCAATGGCTGGTATGAGTCTGTTAAACTAGAATTTTGCCCGCAATCGAGATCAATGTTACACCTCTGTAGTTTCAGCAATCCAACTTTTCACCCTTAGGAGCATCAAACCATCTGCAAAGCAGAGAGGGGCTTACTTATCTGGTGTGTAGGGCCATAGACTGCACGAACAGCCTCATAAAAGGATTCTGATGTTTCCTGTGTTTGGATTGCGTTGTTTCTTTGTGCTAGCTCTAGCCGCTAGTCGTTCTGGATTTTGCGAGGTTATCTCTGTAGTTTGGTGCAACCTTTCTGGATGCGAAGCCGACTACTTCAGCTGTTTTCCTTTGTAGTGCGTTCATCCACATCTTTCTAGTTTTGCCTCTGTGCTGTTTGTGAAGACCAGCTCGCACTCGAGTTTGCTTTAGAATTTTCCTTTGAGCAGCAGGCGATCCACTCGAAGAGGCTTGTTTGGTGGACTTTTCTTCTTCGCTGTTGGGTTGATGCTCAATCTGATAGTGGCACGAACTAGTCTGTATTCTGTGTACATAGCAATCGGCCCTTGGCATGACTGGTGTGCAGCACATTCTTTTCGTCCGTCGGGCGCATTGTGATACGTGGATGTCTACAAGTTGTTCTAAACCTTGCGGGAACAGGGTGTTTGTTACGGTCAGGAAGTGTTCTGCACAGAGCTCAAATAGCAACACTCCATTCTTATTAAGTGTCAATCCCGTGCTGCCCTAGTACCCCCGACCAGATGTTGTTATCTCTGGCAACACAAGTACTGCTTGTTTTCTGCTCAAGGAGTGATACAGTCCCACAGCTGAAAAAGTTACTCATTTTCCCTCAAATTTGCCTCGGACTAATTTGTGGCGATCTACAAGACCAGTATGAAGCGGTCACTAGCGAAATCCCTTAAGTTGAACGCTTAATACAGTTTCCAATCTAACGTTATTAAAATGTAAGAGATTCTATAAAATTAACTTGAAAAAGAAAACAATTTTTTGTAATAGTTTTAATATCAAGAAAATTTGGTTAATCTGAGGCTACATAAATCACTTTTGCAAAACATATACTTCAAAAAGGAATAGAAATAACGGAAAAGAGCTTCTTAGTGATTATAACTATCTCACTTAATTTAGAAAAAAAATATAATATTCTTGTCAATTATATTTCCTGTCATCAGGTTGTCTTAAAGGTATAAAACCTATCATTCCTAAATATACTGAAAATCAACTTTTTGACGACTCTAATTAGACTATGGCAGATATTCATCCAAACCTCCCTTTATCGTATCCCGGCTCTTCCCGAGTGAATCAAGAAGAACATGTAAGATTTCTTACTTTCTAGCTGGTTGATGGTCTCGTCAAACATGTTTACTGGTGGTGCTGTTTCACTGAAGCCCGAGTCATCTGCGTTATCGACATCAACCATAGCTTGAATTGCCATTTGTGCTTCCGCTACCTGTTAAGAAAAGATCCACAAAATTTAAATTAGTAGCGGACTTATTGCCTGAGTTAAAGGTCAGAATCCCCCTCCTTTTTGAGCAAATCGTTCTTTAAAAATGACCTTTAAACTACGCTAACGTTGCGGCCAAGTTAGTTTCCTTTTCACATCCATTAGTTCCGCACCCTTACATTTAAATATGCTCCACGAAGCAGATAAAGTAATATCTACACTTTTTCGTAAAACTATATGTTCTTTAGCGTCTAAAAAAGTTAAAAAAAATAGTTCTGAATTTTAAAAATGTGATGCTGATTAGGTTTTCCTGACTTTTGGAGATTAATATTTTTATTATCTGGGTGTGGTAGGCGCGTTTGGCTATTTTACCAAATTTTTTCAGATCTGCTAAACGTCCGATATATATCTAGGAAGCCCTCTCAAGTTTTGCATTGAAATCTGAATTATCAGCAAATTATTTGTAATCCTGCTGCGGAAGATAATTACACTTCGCCTCAAAATCTTGGGTGAATCAAAGGAATCTGTATTATAAAATAATGTGTATAGTACATGCGTTTTGATTGATCAGCAAGTGTGTTTTTATAGCGTAAAGTACAATAATGACGTAATCCGTATGGTTTGTTGTCTCCAAGTTGTGAGAACTACTCACAGTTTCAGGAAAGTTGGAAAATAATAATTATGTAAAAGAACAAAAACATGTCAGTTGGTGCCTCTATAGGCTGGAGAAAAGCTTGGCAAAAGTTGAGAGAATTCTCAAGCAGGTGGTGCCATACTCCCGTGAAATAGTGATAGCGCGTCCAACTAGTGTACGGAAGGTCATACATTCAATTTCTATGTGTAGCTCAGATTTTTTTCTGAGGTCTTTGTCTCCGCATGAATTTATATATATTCTATTAATCAAGATGATTGTTTAACATTTATTTCCCAAAATACCTTTTCTCCTTGAGAAGAAACCTTCATTTGAAGCTGTATTTCCCCAGACTCTACGTCCTGGAGTTTGTACCACGTGCTCCCTTTCTGTTGATATAACACAAAGTGCTCAGGAGGAAAAATTTCCATAGCAACAAACATTTATATTTGTGTGTGGTAAGGACTCGATTTTGTCCAAGTTTTAAAGTCCATGAAAACCAGCGTCGGCTGGGAGCTAACCTGTGATGGATTAGTGTCGCGTCCAGGGGGAGCCGAAGATTCATCCGCTTAACACTACAAAAACCGGAGTTCAGCGCTGGCTTCATAAGCCACATGACTCATAAAGGATTTAGCTTTTTTTAACCTCCAAGTTGTTTAAAAGGTTCACTTGCACTTCTTCACCTTCACCAAAGAAAAATATTTAAAAATCTACAAAACATTAAAGGTTTTGATTGGACAGTTGGGGAGGGCGTGATAGTGGAATGATCAGAGCTCATGCCTCCAGTCTCTACGGCCCGTACTCGAACCGAGAGTCTTGCACGGAAAATTGAAAAAAGGGCCCTGGGAACGAGGTTTCTGAATCAAGTGACTACACCCGCCTTAAATCTATTAGATGGAACAAAATGATGTTCGGAAATGGAAAGAGCAAGTTAACATAAGTTAGAAGGCATAGTTTCAAGCGTAGCCATCCCTGCGTAAGGGCTTAAGACACGTATATATTAATCAACACTTCTCAATTGACACTTAAGAAACAAACTACTTGGCGGTTTTAAATATAACATTTAAAGTGTTTCTACTTATTGCTTCAACACAAAATAACTTAAGTTTGAGATAAATATGACTTTTATTGACTACTGCCCTATGTTGTAAAGGGAGTAGTTGTTCTGATGGGGAGCTGACTCTCAAAACGACAGTTTCTGATAAAACTATAAACAATTAACCTCAGCCTTTACAGTTGTCTGATTTACCCTTTCAGTTTACCAGAAAGCTTCATCTGAAGACTGACCTTTGCTGCTTCACGAATTTGGTCTATTGTAAGAGTTACTTGTCCCATGAAGTCGTTTTGGAAAACGTCCTTGTCAAATACTTCCTTCGGTAAAAGAAGGAAACACAGATGTATCAGCATAGTTTTACGATTTACATTAATAACAAGCTCTGGAAAATAATAATTTTGTGTAACCTGGCTCATGCGCGCTAATACTTTTTTTGCAAGTAATGGCAATATAAGGTCATACTGGTAGCTGACATTAAATTCTACAATAATTTATAATAAATCAGATGTTCAGTAGTTATAACTATGTTCTGTTTTTAATCTTGTGGATACTAATTTTAAACTATTACTATGGAATTAACATTTGTTTGCTTATGACAGTCTGATTGATACTTCTTGCTGGTGTTATCTGACGTCAAGGCAGCCATGTTGGTGTACAAAAAAAACGTATTATTCATTTCATTTGGAACACCAACACGGCCCCAATTTTTTGCCTTTTGTGTCTCCAGAGCTTTAATGAAAACCAAGAAAAGTAACAGTAAAACCCGCGGGGAAACTACCCAATGTTAAGGGACCCAATGCACGACGCAAAATCTCAATAATTAACAATTATTTACCGAAGTAAAAGTGAGTAGTGGCGGATATTTACCGAGCCGCGAAGCGTCAAGGTAAATACCCACCACTTTCTTTGACACTGACGAGAATAATCTTTTTAGTACATACCACACAAACTGAATAACTAGCGGACCAAAGAGTAACGTTATTTGTGACAATCTGAAGTTGAAGCGAAACGGGAAGCCATTATGTTTTTCTTCTGCTGCTCGGAGGTAAATAGTACTTGGCTAATCACCTCAGAGCTAGCCAATCAGTGTGCGCGAGAAGTACTATTCACTTATACGGTATATACTAAAAGATATAAATTAAGGCATGGCTCACGTCAAACCCTATTTTAATCAATTTCAGTAATGAAGCTAAAGATAAAAGATGGCGTGCTGATAGTGGGATTAAAGTACCAGTAAAACAGTACCAATGACGTGCCTGATCTCTAAAAAAACGAACTAAAAATCCAGTAGATTGCTTTGTTTTCGTCTGAAATATCAACAAAATGATATGACATATGACCAACTTATAAGAGTTACACCACACTAGGTGTAAAATTTTCCCTAGAGAACACCATTCTGTTTGAATTTTGTTTACCCAACCGTTAAAGTTGACGGCAACCCAACTTTGGGAGATAGCAGCTTTAAACAGTTTGAGCTCTGTTAGGTCTCGTAAATAAAAGCTGAAAGCCAGTGAAAATTGATTAGCTAGCGTGTACGGTCTCGACTCTGCTTAAGGTATAATTATCTTCTGTCCTCTGAGCAGGAAAACTATTCAGTATCATTAGTGATTAATAATTAATTAGTCAATTAGGAACAGCCATTTGTGAATGTTAGCGCTTTAGATTGGTCAGATAACGTTGGTTTTGTGACAACAACGTGGCTCACAAAAACGTTTTCTTTCTTAAGAAAAAAGACCAAAATTTACTCACTACTACAAGCTTGTCGGTATCTGTTGGCATGGCAAATGTGACGGACTCATTCCATACTGGTGCAAGCGTTTCATAAGCAACGTTAGTTTTAAATTTTTTCTCGTTGTTAATCTTCACGACGCAAAACGGATCACTTAGACCTTCAAACAAATATTCGTTATATTAGATTAAGGTAGTGCAACCTTGCCGTTGATTTAGGGAGTTGCATGTCTCTTTATTCCCGGGAGAAATATGTTGACAGGAGATTAATCTCAACTAAATCAGACATGTCTAAGGGTAGAGACCAGATGAAGAGTACTCACTGGCTCTCCAGGTTGGGGGTTTAACATTGGGCTAACAGCCCAATTCTCTAAAACCTAGCCTGTTACAAAATCCGCAACAACATTATTTGAAAATTATATGGTTGATAAAGAGTCCTTTCCTGTAGAAAAAGGGCTAATGAAAGCCTTCGGGAAGCCAGTGCGCCAACAATTTTTTTAAAGAACAAGAATAAAACAAGGATAGGGACCTGGAGCATCATAACCCTGTATGTGACTGGAAAAAGTGCACAAGTCAATAAAGAAATCATTGCATAGGTACAATCTTGTCCTGTTTGAAACTAGATGGAAAGGAAAAGAAAGAAAAACTTACAAGTGGAGTAAACCATCATCTACTCTGGATAGGAAGAGGCCAGCCACACATGCATAGAGTAGCGGAGTAACACCCCATACAATGCGAGTACTGCTTTACTAGGGGTCAATGTTACCACGAATCCTGATTACACGATTTAACGTGGGCATGATATTACCATCCTCCAGAGCTACGCTCCCTTCGACACAGCAGATATCACTGGCAAAGACTTTTGTGGGCAAACTTAAACAATATATCAGGGATAAAACACCAAATAAATATCTAAAGATCCTCCTGAGAAACCTAAAAATCTTTCTTAGAGACCTAAAGATCCTCCTGGAGACTTAAACAACAGACGAAAGTCGACACAGTGAGAGATTAGGGATAGACATGACATAGAACGAAAATGGAGAACTTTTCACAGAATTCTGCACCTTCAACGACCTGGTTATGGAGACACTGTTTTTTCCTCACAAGAAAATCCACAAAACCACATGGATTTCTCTTGACGGCCGAACCCCAATCCAGACTGACCACATCCCATCGTCAGAAACAGGAGAAGGAGCTTGCACGAGGTCAGGGTGAAGGGCCGATCAAATACGGTATCGCACTAGTACTAGTTGTGGCAGTTCTCAAAATCAAGCTAGGATCCTACAACGTCTGTGCAGAAAGACCATCACACAAGTACAATGTACACGCCCTGAAGAAGAAAAAAACCAGTTCAGTGGTGCGCTTTCCAGATAAACATTAAAAAAAACAGTGACACGTTTGCATGAAGTCGGGAAAACAACATGTACACAAGTTCTTAAGAAGAAAAAAAGAACACACAAAGCTAACAACTAAGACATAAACACTGATCGCAGTGAGAAAACCATTGAAAAACCAGACACAAAACCAGGAATATAAACACGATTTCCAAACGCACTACTTAGGAGATGAATCTGCAAGTGAAAACAAAATGCAAAAGCAGAGACAAGAGAAACTTCATGAAAGGTCTGAGGAAACAGAAACTGAGGCGGACCAAATAAACATAAGAAGATTGTGTGAAATTACAAGAAATCTCTCTGCAAAAACAAGCAACAGCGACACGGCCCGTCAAAGACAAAAACGGAAATGCAATCTCAGATGAAGAAGACTAGAGAGCAGGATGGGCGGAACATTCAAGGAAACATTTAACAGACTGGAACCATCAGTCTCTCCAGACATTCCACCACCGACCGAAATCCTCGACAGCAGCACCAATCTTCCAACGAAATTGAGGTCACCAATGACCATTAAGTTTCTCAACTCAGGCAAGGCAGCAGGTATACCACCTGAAGCACTAAAATCAGATATACAGACTTCTGAAATGCTATACCCACTCCTACACAAGATCTGGAAACAGGAAAAAGTGCTAAAAGAGTGGACGATAAGCTATCTCGTAAAACTGTCAAAGACAGGGTGATTGTCATCCTGCAACAACTAGAGGGGATCGTGCTGCTATCCATCCCAGGGAGAATATTGACAAAGAATCATCCTAGAGAGGTTGAAGACTACACTAGACAAAACACTTCGGAACGAACAGAAAGGCTTCCGGCAAGACAGGTCATGCACAAATCACATCGCCACAGTACGGATCACCACCAAGCAGTTCTTGCAGTGGCAGACTCCTTTCTTTCGGCTTCCAGAAGGCGTTTGATAGTGTCTAGAGAGACGTCATCTGGTGACTGATGAACCGCTATGGCTTTTCTTCAATGCTTGTCACCATTATACAACGACTATTTGAAGATGTCACCTGTCAAGTCATCTACGACGGAAGCTGAAAGGAGCCATTCTCTATACAAACCGGCTTCCTTCAGGGTTGTCTGCTCTTGCCCAAATCTTCCTGACGGTGGCTGATTGAATCATGAGGTATTCTACAGCAGGCAAGAGGACAGGCATCCAGTGGACCTTCACCGAGCAGCTGGAGGAACTGCATTTCGCCGATGACATTAGACCTCTCTCCCACAAGCAACAAGATGAACAAGAGAAGCTATGCCGCATCGCTGAAGAAACTGAGAGGAATGACATTCAAATAAAAATATCAAGGAAGTCAGCAATTTTGCTTACCTCGGCAGTGTAGTCTGTAAAAATGGGGAAACAGGCAAAGATATCAAATGCTGAAAAAAAAGCCGTTTCTGACAGGCCTTAAACACCCAGTCCGCGAATAGGTCACACGCAACAAAAGCCTGCACCAAATGTCAAATGTCACCACGCAGGCCTTTGAGTGGAATCCACAGAAAAAAGGAAAAGTGAGTCAACCAAAACAGACCTGGCGCAGCATTGTCGACGTGAAGGCTGCCGAAATGACGCACTTAAGTCGAACTAAAGAGGAACTCCATGAATCGCAAGCTATGGGAGAAGTGTTGTTGCGGCCCTATGATACCAAAGGGATTAAGAGGCAAAAGCACACAAAAAACAGATTATTTATAAAGTAAACACACGCAGTAAACAACTAAACGAATATAACAGGTTTTTTCTAGTATTCTTCAATATCAAAGAGCTTGATTGGAAAACATTATCTTGGCAATCAATTAATGACCATAAATTCACTTTCAAATAACCTCCTTACGTAACTTTTAAATAAGCATTAAAGTATGTAAAATTGTGTAAAAGACAAAAGAAATGTAAGTTTTCGAAGGAATTTACCAACCATTACTGTCCATAGCAATCATGTCTTTGCCCTTTAGAAGCGTAAGGATCAATACTCCACGTTCTGCAAAAAGCGAACACACTGCAGTTGGTAAACAGACGATTCAATTATCTAGGTATAGCGAAATGGAACAGTTTGCAATAGGCACTGCCGCAGAAAAATACCAAAAAACACGATAGACAAATATAATAACATACACAACTCACAACAAATACAATAGCAAACACAACACACAAATACAATAGCAAACACAATACACAAATACAATAGCAAACACAACCTATAAATACAATAGCTTGATGGGTAGTTTTAACATTTGGGTGGTCTTTTCATCACTCAAAATGTGACAAAGGAGCAAGTTCACCCTATTGTGTAAGAAATGTTAAACAAACTGGGAAGCTGGCAAGCTTTCTTGTGATGTACAATAAGGTTAGAGGGATACATTAGCTGAAGGTTCCAGACTAGTGCCGAAGGTATGTACGATCTTGTTGGCTATTCAATAGTCAGTGCAAGAAAGTTTAAATTTTGTAGTGTAAGTGAAATCAGTTTGAGAATACCTTTAATAAGTCTCATCTCCTCCACTTGCCGTTTGATCTTCTGACTACTCTTGCTTGTGTGTCGCTTAGCATGTTCCTGCCGTTAATTAAGATGAATTTAATAATACTGTGAGTTCTAATAATCTAAGTCCTTCACAAACCAAGTGGCCATGGAGCCGGTGTTTATCTCCGGTTTCAAGCTGATGAGAGTCTTTGACTGTCCCTAGCTGGACGGGACACTAATTATTGGAGGTTAGCTCCCAGAAGACGCTGGTGCACATTTACCAACCCCAGAGGGATGGGTTAGCTGAGGAAGAAGAGAAGGTCACACAAATATTCGATTCTGTGCTGATGTCTAGGCGCTCGGCCCAACAACACAGTCCATACATGACCTCGGAGCACAGCAACAGGCAAATTTAATCAGCTGGGAGTTAATTTTGCTAAGGGAGAAAAACCGGAGTACCCAGAAAACCCTTGGAGTACGTAAGATTGAGATCGATAAATCTCAGTCCACGTACGAGGTGTCGATCCTGGGTCGTAGAGATGGGAGGCCGGAGGCGCGAGTTATGACCGCTACGCCAACCTGAACCCCCTACCATACAAAGTTAATATTTGGTTTGTTTTTGTAATCTTTTTTGTTCATATGACAAGCCATCATAATTTTTTTTCTCAGACATGAAAGCTTAAACACGAGTCACTCAAACGTTTTGATCAGTCATTTGCCAACATTTAACTGCATGCATGGAGATGTGCGGACAAGCTTTCCTTTTCGAAAGTCTGTTACAGAACTAACATTCAAAAAGAGGCTATTACATTAATAGATAATACAAAATGAATTTCTCTAATACTGGAAGGAAGTCTTGGAATTTCACCGATTCGGTTACAGCGTTCTTGTTGTCACGGAGACTACCCGGATGTCGCATTCCAGAACAAATCAAGCGGAATTGTGGCGATTTTTACGGAGGTATATATAAGCCGCTTTTTGCCTCCCGGTTGATCTGTCAGAACTGATAAGTTTTCTCAATTAAAGGAATGGCTTCAAACACAAAACAAATTGTCAGTAGATCTCTGTAAGTAAATAATTTACTTACAATTACTTCAACAGTGACTTTTCGTCCAGGTTCTTGCTGTATGTGTAACTAATTCCATTTAAAGTTTGTTTAAAATGCGCTCTTCAAAGTGCTTCCGGCCCCGTCTTTGCAAAACACACGCTGATTAAGGCGGGAGTACACATGAAATCTATTTTCTTAATTTGGTGGCTTTGTGATGATATAATTTCATGTCAGTAAGCATAATCAATAGTGAATGCCAAAAACTAGTTTGTCTATTTTACTGTTGCCT
>JAPEIX020049934.1:0-11500 GCA_026122405.2 Zoanthus sansibaricus | reverse complement strand
TAGAATTTTGTTTTATGTATATTTATGTATATATATATATATATATATATAAATATTGTAGTTGATAGCATTTAACTCACACATTATTGCTTTATATTCTTTCAAACTGTGAATTATCGATTCCATCATATCAGGAGTCCAACAACATTTCATATTGCTATTAGCTTTCAATTTTCCCGCCATTTCTCAAGGGAAACAACCAATCGCGCATGCTCTGTGTATTGAATCACTAACCGAGTTGACTCGGCAAGGCTAGCAAAAGTGTTTACATGGCAAAAAGTTGTCCCGGCTAGAAAGGTAACCCTGTCTTCAACACCGAGCCACTCGGCTAGACGGCTGACCCTTCTAGACGAGTCAAGTTTGTATTTCTCATGTAAACGGTTCTCGTCGCGTTACAAGAATGAAATGTATGGAAAGTTAGCTAGGCCAAGATAACTCGGTTTAGGTGCATGTGTGCCACCCTTCTACCAAGGACAAAACTCTGCTTCATTTAAACAGGGCCTTAATCTCCTTGGTATCACTATTGATAATAAGCTGAAGTACGACAAACAGATTGCTTAAGTGACAAGAAAGTTATCTCAGCAGATTTCAGTATTAAAACGGATGAGAAACGTGCTGCAACTTGAAATTAGAAAAGACATCTGTAGTGTAGTGAACTTTAGGGCCTGTAATATTGTTGATCGTACAGAAATCTAAATCACAATTTCAACACACCTCAAAACTATCTTCACGTGCTCTCCTTGCTGGGGGTATGACGAAACACTAAACTAGGTTCCAGGCCCTAAAGTTCACTACACTACAACTTCTACCAATCATTCATAGCTCCACACTTAAATTACTGCTCTGATGTATGGCATTTCTGAAGTAAGAGTTCATCTGAAAAGTTAGAGAGTAAATGAAAGACCACAGCAATTTTAATTTAAAAATAAAAATAGTTCTTATAAGCAGTTACTGAATAAACTGGGTACTCGTTGAATTAACAAAGAATAATGAAAATTGCTTCCACTTTCTTCAAAGTGCTAAATCATGGGGACAATATTCCTACAACTTTAAAAGAGCTCATTCAACACAGAACCACAACATACAATCCACGAGGTAAAGACATTTCAATACTACCAAAGGTCAGCTCTACACTGAAATGATATATGGAAGTATGCCACTCGGTGTAAATTTAGAAAGAGTTTCTCGAGTTGGATGCTCAGAAAAAATTCTGAGTCACTGACGGGAATCGAAGCCGCAACCTTCTAATTACCGGTCAGATGCTCTACCCACTGAGCTACAAAGACTCACATGGGGAGCTGAGTCACTGGTTGAGTTCTTGACATTGTTTAACTTCATGGAGAAATATTTAATCGCTTTCTGCTCATTAAGATTAAGGCGAAGAAAACAAAACCCTTATGAACCGCACAAAGAAGAAAAAAGCAAGATGGAAATGTAATTTTTCTGAATCATCGTCGTTTGCGTTTCCACTTTTGTTGCTTAAGATTCCTAATATTGAAAAACGCAAACAGCGCAACTTCGCCTATCCTCTCACAGTTGAAAATCAGTCTTCGGTAGAAGCAACCGTAGACAAAAATACAATTTTAAAACTGTTTTTTTATAAAAGAAAGCAATTGACTTGTTCCTAACCGTCGAAAGAAGTTAATTTCAGTTCTAAAAATAAGTTTAAAAAACAAAACAGAAGGCCGTTTTTAAAGGGTCGACGGAAACGATCATTAAGTACTGATAAACAACTTTAAAAAACACTCGGGAAAAAAATGCTTTTTTAAAGAGCGGCTGCAAAAATGTTTGACCGAGACATGTTCAAGTTTGTTTTGTCGCAGTTTCAGAGCTGTTTATTTATTATCTCCCTTTCGGTTTTGAAGTGGATGTTTTTCACTACAGAAAGTCATAAAAAGTTTTGCAGATCAAAACTACTGTATACATATACTTGGTTACACTTAGATACTATTTTGGTATACGCAAGGTTTCTTTTTTATATGTTGAATTCAGTCTTAAAAATTAGCTGTGAGTCAGTGCAACAAAAGTCATGGTTAACAGCAAAGTAAAGAGAAGCAGGTGACCGGCCCTGGTTTTAGGAACAACAGGGACCTGTTGTACGAAGCCTGGATAAGTTATCTAGTGGATAAACTAGCTATCCAGCCGATAAACTTGCTTTCCAGTGGATAAACTAGCTATCCAGCGGATAAAGTTGCTTTCCAGTGGATAGCTATCCAGTGAATAGTTATCTAGTGGATAGTACTTATCCAGACTTTGTACAACCGGGACAGAATTTTAAAGAACGATTAATGATGCAATTGAATAGCACACATTCAATATAGATTTGGAGGGTATTACATGGAGAATGCTGAAAGTAGAGATAGAATAAACATATATACTTGAATGCTGCTGAAAAAAAATAGCAAAACTGACGAGTAAGCGAAGCGAACGAGAATAAGAATTGTTTTCATCAAGAGAAGATAAAATTTGTATCGCCAAGTGGTCATTTAATGAACTGATGAAATTTCCATATTTTGTGAATGAAATTTCAAAAGAACCGGCCACGCGACTAAGCGGGAAGCTCTTTTGTAATTGGCTAATCATGTTGGTAACCATGGCGACATTTAAGCTCCGGAACATTTCTTCACGACGGAAGTTTATTTTCCGTGAGTGGACTGGATCGAGAACGGCGTTTTGGAGCGAATTTTTAACTTAAGCTGCGCGCGCAGTACAACTTCGGACGCACGCAGGGTAAAAAGCGCGAAACTAACTTTGAAGAGCCCAGTCTTATTAACAAACTTTCACTGATTGTAAAATTGGTTACACAAACGGCAAGAAACTTTAGAAAAAGTCGGCTTGTAGACCTCATGACTATCACCGCGACAGCATGACGTGTTCAAGTACGCGACATCTGCTAACTTTTTAATTCCGGTTGGCCTCTGTGAAAACAAAAACGCCCTAATGCTTGAAATACCAGGGTTTTTCCTTTATTTTCATCGCGCGGTTCTAGGAAGTGTATCAGTATCTATATAATAAATAGTGATTGAGAGAATATTTGTATAGAGTGACATATCAACAAAAAATGTTATGATGGTTGAAAAAAACTGCTAATCGCGACTCTAAATATGATGCAAAGTCAATGCATATTTCTAACATTAAATACGCATGCATGGGCCATAATTTGAATTTTACTAAAAGTTCGACACGGACGGAAACACTTGCTTACAGTGACAGATTGTAAAATGTAATTTGAATTTGACACTTCCCTTACTTTTGCGCAAAATGTTTGTGTTTACAAAATCAGTCGAAAAATAAATTTTGGTTTTAGAAACAGAACAAAAAAGTTTTTTTATCGGCAGAAGAATTTTGTACTTTCTATATTTGTTTAAAAATAAATTAAGATAGGAAAACAAAGAGCAAGTCTTTCCTTTGTTCAAAACAAGATTTGTACCGGCCATCAACATCTTTGACAATGATATTTTAGATTTATTCAGTGTTATTTTAATTTTAAATATTAGTGTTTTTCGAATTAATTTCTCGTCTTTTAAAATTTTAGCTTAAAATTTCAAAGCAAAGTAAGGTTTAAGAAGAAAAATATTGAAACTGTGTGATGAATGGTATAACATTATTTTTACTTTATATATCTCTGTCAAAATTGGGTGTAATTTGAGTGCGCTCGAGGAATCGTTTGTTTTTCAGTGCTTAACACTCAAAACTTTGTCGAACTCAACGCAAAAATATTAAAATAAACTGCCATAATTAAAAAATGAAATTTTCCTACCTCAATTAAGTGATCGCAGTTGGAATTTCGTTTTAGTTTGTGTCGCTTGAATTCCCAACAAAGTTGCGTTTCAAGTTCTTCTAAGCTTTCAACATTACTAGCCTCGGCCTTCTTGAGATGATAAGTCTTTCCACCTGCCATCAATTTTGCGACTTTTGCCATTTCCAATAATTTCACTTTCAGTTCTTTTCTATTTTACAGCAAAACACAGTGGAATTTTTTTATAGGTGAGCAACGTCTTGCGAATCCGAGAAGATGCGAATCAAATCATCGACACCATTGCAATTCTGATATCGTGAACCGCTCTATATCTGCGTCTAGACAAATGACTCATTTTCAGTCCAGCAAGACCATACTTGTTACATGTAAAAAGGACATTTTTGCGTTTAGCCATGATTCAGTAAAGCTGCATTACTGCAAACGCTTTTTATAGTAACGTATATTTTCTTGTGCAACAAGACGAAATCTTCGCCATCTCCGTATCAATGCAAGGAACTGAAATGTAGCTATTTTCACGGTAATTATTCTTGTTAACGCTTAAATTATTCTTCTGTTAAATGCTATCTGAAGCAATAACTGTCCTCAGTTTGTTTAAATGTTAGAACATTCCTTATGATATTAACCTTTATGTTTCAAAACAGTAAACGAACTTGCGAGGATATTGAGCTCGAGAAAAACGTGTTTACTCTGTCACTCGCCAGACGTGATATGCAAATATTTCCGTGCCGAAAGCTCTTTGCTGCTTTTGATATGCCAACCTAGAAACCAAATAAAGTTTTTCATTATTTTTATTACGTTAAAGACAAAATATTTTAGGGAAATTTGAATAATAAAAAGAACGTCTAACTTTCTAAAAAAACTCTTGTGTGAGTAGCAAACAATCATAGTTTAATAGACTTAACTTCAAAGATACTATACAATACATTTTATTTTTGCATATAAAGCAAAAGATTTCGATTTTTTATGTATCCTGGTTTTCACATAATTGTCCGGATCTGCCCAGTCCTCTAAGAATTGACTTGGGTGGTCCGAGCCATTATATGGAAACCCATGGGACTACCTAACAATTGAACCGATCGCAATCGCCCGGATCGCCGGTAGTTTTCTCCGTGCGACCAGGACAATTGAAAATAATTTTAAACTATCTAATGGAAACCACTTCAGACCATCGGGACAATTGGGACAATCCAAACTGTCCTAGAGTACAGCGGATTGAACCTAAAATTTACTGCGCATGAAGAACCAGATCAGCACTTGACTGCTTGTAAAGAAGTTCAAAAATGTTAAGTTTGTAAAACTATTTCTCAAAAACAAGATTTTAATGGTAATTTGTTAGGGTAAAAAGGTGAAAATTTATTTATTTTCCATTAAACCAGAAGATTCAATTCTTATCCGCCGTACAAAAGCTATAACTTGCCCCAAGCGGCGCTCTTTGAATTATTGCTATTAATTTTAAAAGTGTTTTATGACAGTTAAAAATTGTTGTCAAACCTATTCTTGGGGTGCAACCATTCCCAAGAGATGCAAAAGACAATAGACATAGCGGCCATGTTGGAGTCCAAAACAAAAGAAATAATCAAAATTGTTTTGTAAAGTGTACTTCAATATGGCCGCCATGACATCAGGTGAAACCCAGCAATACCTTTTATATGGTAGTCCGCGCAATTTGGGACAATCACAGGTAACCTAGGCTAACTACTTGTGTAGTTAACTCAGTCAATTTTCAGAACAAATATGAAATAATGTCATAAATACTCTTTTCCTATAGCTATCTCATGAATGATGTGTTGCAGAAACAACAAAACAAACCACCCACTCCAACCACTACAGTTCCCAAGAAGAAATATTCTTAGTTTTGCCACATTTGGGGCTACAAAGCAAATCTGTTAGCAGACAAATTACACTGACTTGTATTAATAAATTTTAATGGTGCGTTGATCTATTTTTCAAAACAGTCATCGTATTAAATCTTTTTTTCCTTGCAAAGATCAACTTAGGCGTAGCCAAATGTCTAAAATTGTATATAGAGCTGCTTGTTGGGACTGCTATGAATTTTATATTGGAAAGACTAAGAGACTGTTACATGGCCGAACATTTTAACCCCTGATTAATCGCCATCATAAGTCAGCTCTTGCGGACCGCATATTCGATCAACTGGTCACAATTTAAAGTGGGGTCACTTTGAAATCTCTGACTATTACTGTAAAATAAAAGAGACACTCATTAATCAAAGATTTAAAAAGCCGTCTTTAAATGAATGTGTTGGCAGCTAATAGCTGTTTCTTTTTAATTTTGTATCTTATTTCATTTTTGTCACCTTTTTGTTATTTTAAAATAGTTAATAAGTTAATGTTCCTGTATGTTTAAATCTAAATTCTGTACTATTAACCGTCACTTCTGATGATGTATGTAGTAGCATACGAAACGTTAAGTAAAAGATAATTTCATACTATGCGTATATTTATGCGTATATTTTCAATGTTCGTCTCCGCTGTTTGTGTACTATTTCTTATAAATATGAAGTAATTTCTATTTTTACACACTGTGTGTCTTGCTGTAGTTCTCGACAGCCTCTAGAAATATTTTCAAGATTTCAAAGTTTTTTTACCCTCCTGTATTAAGAAAAGAGAAGATAGGAGACGAAATATAATATATGTTGTTAACTGTGCTCCAGTCGCACACAAATCACAAATAGATCCCAATGCAATGCACTTAGCCACGGCTGTTAAAGGATAACTTATAACTGTAGAAAAGACAATTTAAGCGGACTAGCTGCCTTCTCTGAGCCGTGAGCTTTCTTGACTGGGGCGGAACCAGGGGTGGTTCGGGTGGCACGGTCGAACCCCCTAAACAGAAAAAACCCATTCTAACACGTGCGGTTAGAATGAGGGAATTTACTGAACAACAACCTCGTAGAATGTTACTCGTTGATCCCATTTTTAAGGAATCTTAAGCGTGACTCTTTAGGACAAATTAAATAGCAAAGATAAATATATTACAGTGATTTTAGTTTCATTTTCTAGAAGTCAGCTGATCTCTATTATTATGAAGGCTTAAACGTAGCCTTGTTTATTAAAATCGCTTTAAAAAGAGATAGTTTGTTAAGGTATTAAACCGTCCGCCATCATCTCTCAAAACGCTGGAAATCGCATTTCCGAGGTCT
This sequence comes from Zoanthus sansibaricus, assembly GCA_026122405.2. Classification (NCBI taxonomy): domain Eukaryota; kingdom Metazoa; phylum Cnidaria; class Anthozoa; order Zoantharia; family Zoanthidae; genus Zoanthus; species Zoanthus sansibaricus. The sequence goes on along the minus strand of JAPEIX020049934.1, from coordinate 4,577 downwards.
TAAATTTCAAAATTTCCCGCGGGAGCATGCTCCCGGACCCCCCTAGATGGGTCCGCCTTCGGCGGCCCATTTCTTCGCACCCCCCTTTTCAAAATCCTGGATCCGCCCCAGCTTGATGCCAAGAAATACGCCTCCGAAATTGCCATTTTGAACCTTTACAGTACTGTAACGCTCTGGTAGACTCTGACGGTCGAACCGGCCGAGATGCCTGACGCAACGAGCGCAAACGTCAACCATGCCGGAAGGTACAAAACTCCACAGGCCTTTTGGTAACCTAACCTCCAGGATCCCCATAGGGAAAAAGGGCTCTGTTGTCGCCTCGTCACCAGGGCAAATTATCTTGTTGCGTCGTCTTCAGGGTATCACTATATTGTTGCACCGCCTTTAGTGCAACCATCTAAACTGTTAATTCTGAGCGGAGTAAATATCCAACATGTTCTGGAATAAACTAATTCTATGCATGTGAAGGCGCCTATAGCTGGCAGCCGCTATACGGTCCACGCATGACCTCGGAGCATGACCTTAGATGTGAATCGATTTTGAGGAGGGAGGAAAGCCGAAGTGCCCGGATAAAAACCCTCGGATTCAGGTTGAGATCGACCAAGGACCCCACATGTGCAACAGGTAGGAATCAAACCGGGTCATAGTGGTGGGAGGCGCGAATGCTAACTACTGCGCCACGCTGACTCCGCCTATATGATCGACAAACAAAATAAATCAATGTATGAGCTTTTCCCGCCATTCAATGCTTCAGTGCGGCATTATGGGTTAAAAGTAACTGACGTATCGGAAAAGCGTTTCATCAAGTCAAGTAATGACATTTGTCTCACTCTGTATGCTCAGTACATCTATAAATTTATATATACGCAAGTATCATGTGATGCTGCCACGTTTGCAACCTGTTTAAGAAGCTGTTATGTTATAAAAACAGGAAATTAATTGGATTTAATTAATCTACCGGTTAGTTTAGAGGAATTAATAATTTGTTATAAAATGGAGTCAGTTTTGTTTCAGAGTCACAGGTCTGGTATAAGTGGTAAGAGGCAACATTTCCACCGGTATACTTTGGATCAGTGAGTTAATCGAACTGGGTTCACAAAGTTTAAAGATCAAACGGAAAACGCATAGCCAATACAATGTAGAATTTGAGTTTTTAGCTTTGATTTATCGAATGATATTTCTGCTAGCCATTTTATCTTTTTTCTGCGGATAAAGGCTAGTATGGCTAACCGAAATATTGTGCTATAAAATCTCAAATATACTATACGTTGTATTCATGTGTTGGCTTTTGGCTTTTGTAAATGTTAAAATGGTATTCCCATCATCAGCCCCACCCCACCCTCGCTCCCACAAAGACACACCAGTAACACCTTTTTCCGGCTTTCTCATCCTTTTCTTCGACATATAAAATTTCCAGGAAACTGTTTCATTATTCAAATGAGTGATATTTTAGTGTAAAAAGTAGAAAGCACAACTTCGTGGAAGTGGACTTCCAACCGCAATCCAATAAACTGCCGATAACGCGGGCTCATTCGCTAGTGCCCATTTTCTTTTCAGTCAGACAAAAAGACAATATGGCGGCCAATCGATAGCAAATAACTATAAAATTATATTGTGTTTTCTTAGATTATTTTCTGTATAATGATGATGTATGCTACTTGATAAAAACTGTGGAGAGTATTGTTGACACAATTGACTAACTGACAGACTCGGGTGACATTTCAAGTGATGTGTAAGTTAGATTACATACAAAGAATAGCTGTCCCGGCGGATGGGAAAACCTTTGTTACCGAAGTCGCCTGGCCTGGCTAAAGTTTTCCATGATCTATACAATCTTTTATCTTTCGCTGTATTGTTGAGACCGCTTTTTGCACCAAAAACAAAGTCAAAAATTTTTTATAACTGGTCATAACCAAAGGGTAAATGTTAGCGTCCAAAACCCTTTTAATGTCCCACATATCTCCATTGTTAACCAGCCCCCATTGTACGTATATGCAGCTCCAATCATCTCAGAGCCAGATTTGTTGCGATCAAAGTTGACGACTACTCATTGCACTGTGTAACTAACTTGCACATCACTGTTTGAAAATCATTTAAAATGTCACCCGAGTCCGTCAATTTGACAAGTGTGTCGACAATACTATCCACAGCCTCGATCAAGTAGCATATATCATCATATTGCGGAAAAATGTCCCACATGCATGCGGTGGGAGCTCAACCTTAAACACGCCATTGTAGTTTTTTGCTTGAGGCTAAAACGCCTGTGGTGATGGATCCTCACAAGGACGAAACAGCTGTCCACGTTTGTTCCAGTTGCATTGCTTGCATTGTAGTTACTAGGGTGAAACCGGTTGTGCACATCCGTGTAGGGTCTGGCCTAGGGTAGCATAGACTCTGGGAACGAGAATGACATGGAGATGAGTACGGGTGGTTTGTGCTTTCTACCATTTTTGACATTTTAATCAATTCTATCTACAATTTACAATTTATTTCTAAGTGCTTCTCATATATTCATAACGATATATAGATCAGTTTGGTTTCCTCTAGTCACTAGCTGATAGTTGCCGAAGTTTGTATACAATTTTACCAAAGTGTAAGAGTCGTCAAAGGCGAACAACTCGCAAACAACTCAATGTGAAAGTACGACAGTGCCTCAGCTTCTTTAACTTTTTTGCTATACAAGCAAACAAAGCTTCACATCAAACAACTTAAAAAGCCGGGCAGCTGCTATTCTGGCTTTGGCATAGTCAGGAGAGAACGCGCTTAGGCGCCCGACCATCATAGAGCAAATCATAACACACATGATAACCCTAAACAAATACAAAAAATATATCATCATTTTCTCTATTATCTCTTCATTTTTAAATTTTACATATTGGTTAATACTGTTAAATGACAATTTCTTCTCTGGATGGGTAGGTGGAGGGATAAATTAATAGATGGCTAGGTGGATGGAGAGATAGAGGGGTTAATAAAGGGATAGATAGATGGATGGGTAGATGGAGGTATAGATGGATAAAGATAGGGATGGAAGGATGAAATGGAATGCGGTGGATGGATTGGATGTGATGGGGTTGATGGATGGGTGGGTAGATGGGTGGGTAGAAAAGGAGCTGATATTGCTATGAATGTGATATAATAATGGACAGATTATGGTAAAAACTACTAAATTAATTCATGTAAGCTATGAAATTCTAGCATTTAAGTTGTGCACAATGCTAGTAACTATTAATGCAAAAGTATGAATTAGAAAAAAATTATAATCGTAGTTAATCAACTAAATCTGGAGCAATTAGCACTAAAAATTGACGAAGATTTCTGTATTGAAGATGAATTATCGAAGCAAACTAAAGTGAACGCAGCTTGTGTGAAATCTACCACGAATCAGCACATAGCTTCATAACTTTGACCGGTTTTCTGATCGGGACATATCTCTGCAAAATTTTTATGAAAGGCGTTCATTTTCTTTTCCTTTGAGCTTATGTATTTCAAGCGACCACAGGACACCCTAATCAAAACACGGACTTTGGATTGCGTTCCCCTTTGTCGAAGGCAATCAATACATCATTGCAATTGATCCTTCAGTATCATGATGATCAAAGCCGTGATATTTTTACCCATAATCGCTATTAAATTTTGCCAAAATACATGTATCATATATAATATAATAATTAATATAAGCTTACTTTAACATGGCACCAAAATCCAATCCGTGTTTAGCAATTAAAAAAGCTCCAAATCTGAACGCTGCTCCACAGCATAAAAGTGCAATCGCCTCATGCATTCCGAAAGATAAACCGTAGAAATGAGCTCTTTTTTGAGCTTTCCTGCAATATACAACAGAATACATAATAATTATTAAAGTCTACTCGCTTTGAAATTTTATCTAAGAATCATAGACACTAGATTGTTGAATCATAAAGCACCATTGATTTACAAAGTTTTGTTTCTTTAAAACTGAGGATAAGAGAGTCTCTTTCAAAAAACTTAAAATTTTTCAAATCCGTAAATGTTTTCAAGCGAAACAAAAAACCAACAGCAAAAAAGGATAAATAACAAGCAAAAAAAATTGGTTCAAAAATCAAACCAAAATATCAAAACCATAACCTTTCCAAAATTTTCTATTAAAGCGTTCCTGAAGATTACAGATATAAGAAAACTTTACTTTGAAATTTGGTTTTGTAGTTCACTTACTGAGTACACTTTTGAATAACAAATAAATAAATAAATAAATAAATAACAAATTCATTGATTTATATAGCACATTTTTCCACATAACTGTTTAAATTCGCTTTGCAAACAAGTACGAAGTTGACAGGTGAGAGACTTAATTCGTCCGCGCGTGCTACCGCCGTTCACACGTGTGCAGGGAGGGTTCCAGGGGTTCCGGAACCCCCCTTTTCTTGGTAACAATGTTGATTTTTTCAGCATTTTTTGCGATTTTTGTAACAGTTCTTTTTTTCTACTGTTCATTAATAGAAACTAAACCGTCACTTGACGTTAAAAGTAGCCAAAAAAATCATTTTTCAACATCCAAGTAAGAATCGGGAACTATGCAAATGATCTTATCGTGATTC
>JAPEIX020049907.1:0-11500 GCA_026122405.2 Zoanthus sansibaricus | reverse complement strand
TAACACTGTATCTAGCTCCACTTCTATCTCTACCTCTCCCTATAGTGTTATCAGTAACACTGTATCTAGCTCCACTTTTATCTCTACCTCTCCCTATAGTGTTGTCAGTAACACTGTATCTAGCTCCACTTCTATCGCTACCTCTCCCTATAATGTTATCAGTAACACTGTATCTAGCTCCACTTCTATCTCTACCTCTCCCTATCATGTTATCAGTAACACTGTATCTAGCTCCACTTCTATCTCTACCTCTCCCTATAGTGTTATCAGTAACACTGTATCTAGCTCCACTTCTATCTCTACCTCTCCCTATAATGTTATCAGTAACACTGTATCTAGCTCCACTTCTATCTCTACCTCTCCCTATAATGTCGTCAGTAACACGGTATCTACCGTAAGCGTAAGGAATGCTTATGAATTATGTTGTTGTATACAGTGGTAACATTGTATATGTTATTGTTAAATTTCTTGTTGTAGATTGACGACTACAGTCTGGTCGCTTTTCTACCATTGAACATCAAAGACGAAGACTCTGTGTCTGACGTCCTTGTTCAAATTGATAACACTATTCAGTACGGCGAGGATTTGGACGTTAGGGAAGCAAGGGTTAGTTTAAATCAAAAGCTTTCGTGGATGTCAGGATATGTTTCGGTTGATATAATAAATAATAGTATATTGTTTAATATAAACTTACTAACGACCTAACACGCATCCTGCATTTTGATTGGCTATTCTACTAGAGGTCTATTTTTGATAGACTACTAGTAGAGAAAAGATGGCGGATAAAAATAGTAATGAGCCGCATTTTGCTATAATATACGAGGATATGTGAAGTCGAGAGACCAACAATTTAGTGAAATTAATAAATATACGAGGATATTATCTATGATTTAATTTGTATAACCTTTTTTGACCGATAAGTTGGTTTAAAAACACTAAAACAGTTAGACCTCACGGCCTCACGGACTTCGAGTTTGAATAGCCCATTCATCCCACGGCCTCATGGGCTATTGACTTGTAGTACATTCGTCCTCGAGGTCTACTTGTTAAGTAGTACATTCGCCCTCGAGGTCTAATTGTTAATTATTCAATAACGCTGTGTAAATAGTCATTTGTTTTGCTTACACAAGGTAGAGGTTTTAGCTGTGTCCTATGTTCGTCTAGCCAGTATGCAAACTTCGCCTGTCTCTTCACCTGTCCACCCATATTCACAGTGTCCGCTAAGGGCTGCCACTGGCATATACCAGGCTGATTGGAGATTTCGTGGACCGTTCTTTCCAAATTGACACGATATCATGAAGGATACAAGTGCGACATTCGACTCGGCCCGAACGGTTACGATATGATCTTCATGCATGTTATTTGTTTAAATGCCGATAAAAATAAAAAGTAAAAAATAAATATTTGATGACAGCTCCCCTAAAGGGGCTTTTTAGTGTAATGTCAAAATACCCCTCTATCCCAGTTAAGAATCCCAACTGGTAGGAGGCAAACCAGTGGCTATTTACAAGCGCGGTGAATTTGTCCCTGGTATCACCGAGGACAAACACATTCAGTAGTGCCAGTCGGGGATTTGAACCCGGGTCTTCCGCATTCAAATCCCCAACTCAAACCAATGTGCCACGCTGCCTCCTATGCCTCCTATTCATACCGCCGATGTTCTCCTCATTACAGAGAAACATGTTTACATTCCCTGATATACTATTGTACACTGGCACCAAAAATGTAAAAAAAAAAACAATTCTGTGAATATGTGGTATATTTTTGTGTCATGATTTACTTTATTTTAAATAAGCGCGGCACCTTAACTAGTAAAATGTAAATTTGTACCGCTGTGATTAATCGACCATTTGGCTTTACCTCTTCAAAAGCTATATCCTTTTACGATCCTAGTGGCTCATGGATCCGGCGCTTATCTCCAGATGAGAGTGTTTGACTCCCCCTGGATGGGACGCTAATCCATTGTTGGTTAGCTCCCAGCACATGCTGTTACTCACTTACCTACCCCGGCAAATAGAAAACTGAGTTGGCTTAGGCGGAAAAGAAGTTCACACAATTATTCAAATCTCGGCAAACTGCCGGCATCGAACTTGGGACCTTGTGTTTGGAAAGCAGAGATCGTACCAACTACGCCAACCACGTCCGCCTTTTCAGACTACCATAAAGATACTGATTCTGATTGCTAGCAGACATGGACAGTTGTATGGTGTAATAGAACACCAGGGCGTACTCCTGAGCGGGTTAGCTGCCTTCGCTAGATCTTATTAGCAGTTGTTTTGAGATTTCGTGGTCTCATCAGCTTCGCATAGGTAGCAAACAGGTTCAGGTTCCCAAAACGAACATAAGTAATGGAAAAAGCGTGTGGCTAAAAGGTCAACGTCGAGTATAGATAGCACAAACGTACTAACAGCTAACGTGAAGCCACTATATATTTACAGCTACATCCCACAAGCATTGCCCTTTTACCATCATTTACTATACGTTTTGTTTGCCAATTTTAAAAACACTAAATGGGACTTTAACTGTAAAATCTGTCCTCATTAGCCGGCAAATTGTTTTGTAACTTTTTGACAATCCCCATGATTATGGTTTCCTTGCAGGAACTTGACCAGGAAGATGAAAGTGAGGAAGAGTCGTAGGAGAATGACACGAAGAAATATCAAAGAACATTTTCAGCCCATTAATTTCCGAGAGTGCGAATCCCGTGCATTAGTGTTTCAAAAAGAGGCTCTGTATTCAACGAAGATGTAAAAAGTAACTCGCAGTGCTGTCACACAAGACGCAAATAAGCTGAGATTATAGTTCAAATAAGTCACGTGTCATAAGTCAAAATATTTAACCTGAATAAAAGACATCCGTAACAATAACCGTAACAATAATCCTAATCTTAATCCTAACCCGCTGACTGACTCATAACTTGGCTCGTTGACTCATAAAAATTACTTTTCAAATCATCAACAGTTAAATGATTAGAGAAGTTTTCTGTTTCCGTTGATTTGTTAACCCAGAGAGCAGAGTAAACCCTTTCAATAGCGAACAAAGATACAAGAACCAGCAGTTAATTTGCAGCAACTAGTGCAAATGATATAACTCACTAATGAAAGAAAAATAAATGTCCAATTGTGACCTAATAACAATCCCGAACGTTTAAAAAATATTGGGTAAGATAATTGTTGAGTTATGTTTCTTTAACCGCAGAAAATAGTATTTGCAGAAATTATATAATCGAAAAATAGTAAATTATTAGCAGTATTTTGCATGTACATTAATGTCTAACTTTTGAAACTGTCTTATAATGGTCCTTCTTCTTTATGTAACAGCACCTTCAGCCTCACAATGGGCATCTTCCCGCTAGATACGAAGCAAATCCTGAACTTAGAGCAGTTTTTTCTCCTTCTCTGAAACATTTTTATGTCATTGCCTTACTCTCTGTACATTATCTGTGTCGCACACTCACTGTAAATGCCACCAAGTATTACTAGTAGTAACATAGATTAGTGAAGTGCGTTTAAAGGTTGGATAGGATGGTGATTTTTCTAGCAACGTGCTAGAGGGATTGAACTTAGTCCTGTGTACATGTAAATACAGTTATTAACGCACAAGCAAGAAGTCAAATAATAAACTGTTCTGTTGTCTCTGAGTTACGAACAATTGTCAAAGTTGTTTCAAAGTAATCGGTGTTTCATGGATCAAGTTTAACTCTGTCTTTGAGTAGCATGCACCAGGGCCCGGTTGCTCAAAAGTGAATTAGTTTCAACTCTTGGTTAACTCTGAACAAAAACATTTAGTATCTAAATAATAAACTTCAATGATGATGATACTTCCTCTGCAGACAGGGGTTTCAATAAAAGCCGGTTACCGGCGGTCTACCGCCGCCTGTGGGATGTCTTACCGCCGTCTGTTTGGCCCTTACGGCCTTACGTCTTTACGGCCCCTTTAGGGGTCACAGCCGCCTATTACACCTTCAATGGCCGCTTATAACTAATGTTATTGAAACCCCTGTGCAGTGCAGACCTTTTTCTACGAGGCGCGTATTCTGGAAACGACCCTCACCCAGACCCTCTCGGATTAATCCAAGATGGCGTCGATTTGGATCAACCACAAAATCGGGATTTTTTTCCGCCTGCACCAGATTATGATTGCGTTCTCCTGACGTCGAACGCAAAAAGTCTGTGCATGCATAATATTTTCTCTACTGGCTGTACAATCACGAGGATGACTAACATAAGAAGCTAATGCAATGCGGACAGTCTTTACTCCATGGTTTTTGAGTTTTGAGCACTGCACTTAGGTGTTTGTTACTGTGGACAGACTTGCTTGTTATTTATACTAAAAACTGTTATGATATTGAGGGCAAAATTACTCGGTGCTGATTGGCTCACGAGGGAGTACTTTTTCTTTAAATGAGTGCAAAATTACTTGGCGCTGATTGGTGGCTGGCTTCCGAAATATGTTGATTTGACAACAATGGCTTCGTGGTTTGCCGAAGTTGATGTAAACGGAATTATAGATTTAATGTTTTCTAGTTAGAACGAAATACTAGAAAAAGTACAAATTATTGGATAAACGTGTTTCAGAAGTGGGCAGCAGCAAGGAAAGTTGAACAACGCCGTGGAGAGTAGGAGAGACCAAACTCTCGACAAAACTCGTCCAAGAATTTTGCCCTCGATGTCATAAATAAATAAATACTTTATTTAACGTCAATTGCGAAGGAAGTGGTTGGCCCATTCTTCGTAGCCAGAGGCTAATGTTTAATCGCTCGACGGCTCAGATGTTGGCGTGAAAGTCGAATTTGCAGAGGGAGGAAAACCGGAGTACCCGGAGAAAAACCCTAGGAGTCAGATTGAGATCGACAAATCTCAGCCCATATGCGGAGCCCAGGAATCGATCCCGGGTCGTAGAGATGGGAGGCACGACTGATGACCACTATGCCAACCTGACTCTCAAACAGATATGACAAACCTGGTTATGGTTGTTCTTGACATTCTTGAGTGGAAATTACTTTGAAATGATGAATAACAAATGGATCATGTGCAATTTTTCGTAAGCAGGTAATCCATACTTACGTAGGCGAAGTCTTCTGGTAGTCATTTGAAGGGCACCTGAATGGTATACATCTGTAGCCTCCATAAATATTTACACAGTCGGATGATCCACATATATTGCGGTTCTCGGCGCATTCATTCTTATCTGTAAAGGAGTGAATATAATTTTATAGTTATTAATTTTTAAGTAATAATTTGTAACTCCTCATCGTCTCTGGCAAGAAACTTATTTCACACGGGAATAAAACTGCTTACGATTCTTATGTGTATTAGGAAAAGCTTTTCTGGAGAGAAATTCCGTGTTCAACTGCTGTAGCAATAAATCAGTTTTTATATATGAACAAAAAGAAGAAGTATGGCTTGGTCATGCACTCATGAAACCGTATAACAACTTGGCAAGAGTTCCACTTTATAACTTAGAATTCATATATTTTTTTTACCATCACAGGGCTAACCTCCCAGGTATTCTTGACTTTCAAACAATCCCGCTAATTACAGCCGCCTGGTTAGCCTAGTTGGTAAGGTACCAGTATATCGTGCGGGAGGCTTAAGTTCGATTCCCGGCCGGTCCATCACTCAGGGTTTTAAAATAATTGAGAAAGTGCTGTCTTTGCTCTAACGTCTGCAAATGGTTAGACTTTCGCGTCTTTTCCGACAAGGACGTGAAACCGTAGGCCATCAGAGACATATCTGTGTTTATGTGTGTGCGTGTGTTATGTGAAAGGTCTCTGTTTACCAAGTGGTAAAGATGGTGTCCCAATTAGTAGGTCTTTGGCTAGCTAATTAAGACTTGAGACCTAAGTAAAGTCTTTATCATCCGACGAGACAACAAAGACAATCAACATAGCGGCCATGTTGGTGTCTCAAATAAAAGAAATAATCAAAATTCTTTTGCCAGAAGTATGCCAACATGGCCGCGATTTGAAAACTTCAAAATTCAAAATATCACTCGCACCCATAAATCACGAAATGAATCATTTTATCAAGCTCTTTGGGCTTGTGCTATTTAATTTTCTGCTAACATTCCTTTCTGTCGCCCAATTTTCAACCAGGTCTGTGTTGCTTTCAAAGTATTTTCTGGTTAACTTTCCGTTTTTTCGTCCAAGTCTACCAAACTTTCAACTAGGTCTGTGATGCTTTCAAGTATTTTGGTTTTTAGATTTTCTTCCCGGCCGGTTGCTCTACATCGCTTTGGTTTGAAATAGCAACACGACCGTCAGCCATTTTGTTTTTGTTTTCAAATTTGGCTTTGCGGTGTTCCCACAGCAACTTTCGTATTGCACTCAATAACCTAAAAGGCACACTGTAACTTGTTTATACATTCGCAGTTATCCAATTAGAAAGGAGATATTTTGCTGAGAATAAAATAAAAGTGTGTATTACATAATAGAATCACCTAGACAATTGAAGCCGTCCCTTCCAAGTGTATATCCACGTGGACAGGTGCACTGGTAGCTACCAGCTCTATTTTCACATTGAAATGCACAGTATCTTCCCTCATGCCTCGGAGAACACTCGTTTATATCTGATGGAAATATCGAAAAAGGAAAAAACGTCATGGATACAGATAGATTTCAGACAGTTGATTTATTTGATAGATAAAATTATTTTCATGTTGAGAATTGTTTACAGCTAGATGAAGCTATATCCTTTTCCTAGCCTAGTGGCTCATTGGAGCCGGTGCTTATCTCCGGTTTCTGTAGTATTGAGATTACTACTGGTATCTATAATACTAGCTATATCCTTTTCCTAGCCTAGTGGCTCACTGGAGCCGGTGCTTATCTTTAGTTTCCGTAGTGTTGAGATTACTACTGGTATCTATGACTCTAGCTATTTTCTTTATCCCTTCCGAGCCTTGTAGCACATTGAAGCCAGTGCTTCAGCGGTTTCTGTAATGTTAAGATTACTACTGATATCTATAATGCTAGCTAAATACTTTTCTTAGCCTAGAGGCTTATTGAAGCCAGTGCTTATCTCTGGTTTCTGTAGTGTTAAGCGGAAGAGAGTATTTAATTGCCCCTGAACGGCACACTAATCCATCGGAGGTTAGCTCCCAGCAAACGCTGGTACTCATTTACCTAATCCGAAAGGATGGAAAGCTGAAATAGTTTAGTCGGAAAAGAAGATCACAGAAATATTCAGATCTCGGCAGGGCCGGGACCGAACTGGGGACCCTGTTTTCGGAAAACAGAGCTCTTACAAATGCGCCAACCATGCACGTCCACTTTAAATAAGAGACCAATTTAGCACGAGGACGCGCGCAGCTCAAGACGAGACATTTGACGACTTTTTAAACCAAGGGAACTGGGTACGAAGGTAATTGCACTGCTTCGATTTAGGTTACGTGACAGGAAGAAGTTAGCCCAACGTCAACAGGGCTCCCTTTCGAGAATTTTGTAGTTTCAGAGAAGCTTTAACACTTGAATACTTTGACAATATCAGTGACGATGTTAAATTTGATGTTCTGTGTGAAAAAAAAACCCTGCTGGAAGTTTAATGAGTTTGACCACGACCATTAGATGCTGAGTGCAACATTGAGTTACGATTTGCAAAATCTGACTTGTTTTCACTGCTTGATGTTTTAAATTACCCTGACAAACTTATCTGTTCACAGAGGACGATATATTGTTCTGGACTTAAAGGCCCTGTATTCTTTTTAAGAGACTTGTCTTTCTTTGTAGGACGTGAAAGTCCTTAATTTCACGTTGCGAACGCGAGGTCAAAGATACCAGACGTGGAAAATCTACCTCGTACCAGTCTTTTTAGCCGAGCACGACGTCCGGATTGAAGGCCGCGTCTTCATGCTAAATCAGTCTAATAGCGAGCCTTGCTTTTAGCGTGCTATGAACTAGTTTTGGTTGGCAGCAGACATTACCCCTTAAATGTACCACACTCTTTTACTACACTATTAAATTGTGAACATCAAATATAGATGACACATGCGACTTGAAGACACTTATAACTGTGTTTATAAAATCGTAAAACCTGAAATATTTCTGTAATGTTTGTGTTGTAACCAATCACAGGCGAAATCTTCACACCACAGGCAAGACGGTTTTTTTGCGGTCACGGAACAAAATATCTTCGTTTCGCTTAATGTTACAAACTGTCTTAAAAGGAATTTAAACACCGTAGGTCGACTGTTCGTCACGTATATGCAGCGCTGAGGGCTACATTCATCACATCGTGCGATATTAGAAATAAAAACTTTAAAACGTGACGAAGACCAGCTTCTATATATTGATGTTTCACATGAAGACAGTAAAAGTAAAAGATCGTGACGTCTTTATTTCAGATAGCAGAATCTCTGCTAATCTGTTCTTGTAAAACCACGTGATTGGATTTACTGTATGTGGATAAACGTTTGGACATTCAAACTACTGCAGGATCCCATGAGTAGGAGCGAGCAACTCCCATACTAGGCCTATGTCATGGCGTTTTCACGGACTGGTGTATTTTTAGATCGCTATTCGCGGGAAATTTCAATAGAAGTTCCAGCCCCGGAGTAATCAGACAATTCATGCAAACTTATAGTGACGTCATTGATTAGTATGGACTCATAGGATTGGTCTGAATTAGCGAGAACTGAACTAAAAATAAGTCGGTTCGTGAAAACGCCGTGACACTAGAACATGGAAGTTGCTCGTTCCTACTTATGGGCTCCTGACTACTGTTTGAATTTAGGCACACATCATCAGCTGTATAGCTGCCGTTTATCTTTAACCGCGTATAAATGACGGCTACTGTGGCGCCAGAAGTTCCTTGATTGCAAGATCTGCAAACTGTAAGACCGCCCACGAAATTCAACATGTATGGTGCAAAGTAATAAGCCCAACTACCGCTATTCCGTCCAAAATCTTTCGAAATTACTCAAACCTGTGTTCTATACTGTAAAGAATTAGCAAGGAAAAGCAATTATTTACTTGTGAAAACACTAAATGTTGAAACAAAACTACAATAATTTGTTCGGTGACCGAGCGGGAACCGGTTGTTTTCTGTAGTTTCTAAACGTGAAGATTTCGATCGCCTGTGATTGGTTACAACGCAATAAACATTCCAGAAATATTTTAAGTGTTCAGGTTTTTATAAGCACAGCTGTAAATGGGTACTAAGACACCGTTGGTAGTGGGCATTACCTTAACCCTATCTTGCTGGGTTTTTTTAAGCACTCTTAATCCGAGATGGGGGAGAGGAACTCAATCACACCCCCCTCCCTCCCCACAGTAACTTTTTTCTTAATTAAGCGGCTGGTCTAATGTTTAATGTTTTTGAGAGCTAATAAGCTCTGACGTCATCACGATGTCATCACTTGAGTATTTTAGCTTGTTACCATTACTAATTTAAACTGCCCAAAGTTTTCATTGGAAAAAGGGTTAGCTTATTACATTAATGCTCTTAATCTATTAATTATGTTTGAACACTCATATATTGTTAATAGTTAGCATAATTGCAGCATTACCTAGCTAGCTATATGTATGTTTGTATATATATATATGTATGTATGTATATATATGTATCTACATATATATTATTTTTTTACTGGAAGTGAGTAGTTTGTTTACATATATACCCACGCGTTGGCGATAAAATGAACGAGAAATCTGAATAATGAACAGGGCGAAAGCCGAGTTCATTATAACAAATTTCAAGTTCATTTCATCGCCAGCAAATTGGTATATATGTAAACAAACTACGAACAGAAAGTAACTAATCCCTTTAATAAACAATCTGAATTCACTGCATTGAAAGGCGTGCCTAACACACTTAACGAACTTGAAGCAAGAACCGAGTTTGATCAAACAAACATTTTAAAATTAAACAAGTAAATAATTAAAATGGCATATTAAGTTTAAATCGAATAAAATAGAAATCACAAAAAGTTGTCTTTGAAGAAAGATTTTAAAAAGATAGAACTGTTAAAAATTAACGCAAAGAAGAAAATTTTCCGAAGTAGCGAGGTATTCACTAAAATTTGTGAAAAGCTATAAAATTAAAATTAATTCGTAAAATAATTGGGTGAAGCACCTGTCCAATTTGTTTAAAAAATCTAAGCTCTATTTATTTATTTAAAGCATTTTCAGGGCAATCTGAAATTTGGAATCAAATCAAATTTGAACCTGACCTCCCTAGTTCATATTGCTTCCCAAAAAGTCGAACAATTTCGTCTATTTGCGAAAAGCCACTATCCAAATTTACCAGTCCTCGAACAACATAATCGAGCCTAAAATTCGTAGTTGCTAACTGGATTTTCAAGAACTGCAATAGTTTCTTCATCGATATTGTGAATTCGCATCAATTCCACCATTTGCAAAGGAAAATCCGAGTCTACGGAGTCTACTTACATTGCGCTCCGAGGTTTGCTTGAGCCTGTGTACTCATTGCGCAGCGGTTTCCTCAGCTAAGGTCAGTTTATCCATGCATGAAGTTCAATTTAAAACTTGAATGTTGAATGCGAAACATGAATGTTGAATGGGCCACTGAGGGTCACTTTTTAAAAATGGAGTTAGCACAAATTTTGAATATGCCGGTCTTTGGTGAAGTTGTTCAGATTGAAAACTTGAATGTCGAATTTAAAACTTGAATGTCGAATTTAAAACTTGAATGTCGAATTTAAAACTTGCATGTCGAATTTACAACTTGCATGTCGCATAAAAAACATGAATTTTGGCGGGAATATAACGCCATAGCTAAGCAATGGTGGAAACTTCAAACGTCTGTCTGGAACAAAGTATTGACAAACTAGAACGTATTTCAAAACGTACGTATTCTTTATGTATTTTATTATTAGTATTGCAGTTTTGTATAATCTTAGTTTTCTTTTAAGAAGTATTCATATTAGCTAGTAAAGACCGATAAATGGTATTGAATTCACCATTTACTCTTCGAGGCACAACTTAGAATATACCTCGCAACTGTCGGTAATGATATGATGATTTATTCAAATCACAAATGCAAAGAATTATATTAATAGCAGTGGCGGGGTATTCTATAGTTATTCCTTGACAATAATTGAAATGACAATATCAACTGCTACAATAATAAGAAAGACATTAACAATGATAGTTTCTTTCAAGCTCGTAACATGGTATATTTTTACCCGCTGATCCCTAAATAACTTACAAAATTTTGATCCCTATCCCAAATTAAAAAAAAATTGATCCCTGATCCCTAGGACAAGATATTAATTCTGGCCTTAAATGGCCCTGATCCCTGATCCTGCCCCATTAATCCCTGATCTCGGCCACATTTTAAGGCCTAATCACCCTGATCCCATATACCATGTTTCGAGCCTGTTCTTTTATGTACTTTATATTTTTATTTAGGTGATTTTATTTATAGATAATTGTCATTTGAAAATTAGTATTATTTATTTAACTGATATATATAACTGTATTCCTCGGCGTCGTTAATGGCGTTAGCCACCCGTTCCACTTGGGCACTAAATACATTAAGGC
>JAPEIX020049805.1:0-11502 GCA_026122405.2 Zoanthus sansibaricus | reverse complement strand
TAAAATTTCTGGGGTCATGTTACGTCAACTCTCTATAATCCGGACACCTCTCTAAGACGGACAGCTGAGGCCGGTCCTAATGGTATCCGTCCTAGAGAGAGTTGACTGTATAACCATGGAATCATATCGCCACGTCATTTTGGGCTTCATATAGCGTTATAAAAACACATTTAACTAATCAAAACGCACTTACTATCCAAATTAAAATCACGATATGCATACTCCAGAACAAGCAATCTTAGTCAGATAGTAAGCTATCTAGGGGTATAAATCAAATCGATTAAAGTTGACGAGGTGCGTGTTTTATCTTAGTTGATTCACGCAGATATGAGCTGCGTGACTCTGTACAACTCAGCATGAAATATTCTTCCTCTTCTTTGTCTTCTACAGTCTTCAGTTATTAAGCTCAAGTTTCAGGTTTCAACTTGTTTCGCTTATTGCCAGCCTTTGAACAAAAATCAGCAATAGTCCGGCTTAGCGGGCATGGCTCTGGCGAGACTTGAATATTTGCGCGACCATCTTTTCCGCCTAAGCTAACTCAGCTTTTATCCTTCCAGGGTAGGTAAATGACTAACATCGTTTGCTGGGAGCTAACCTGAGATGGATTAGTGTCCCTTCATGTCGGAGTCAACAACTCTTATCTGCTTAACTCTACAGAAACCGGCCTCATGGGCCACCTGGGTTGTAAAGGATTTAGCTCATAGCTATTGATATGGGGAGTATATGGTGTAGTGGTTATCAATTGTGCCTTACACCTCTACGACCCAGGATCAAGTTCTGGGTTCCGCAAGTGAGCTGAAATTTATCGATCTCACTCTTACGCCGATTTTTTTTTCTCCGGATATTTAACAGCACTTGAAGAATATTTTAGGCTCAATTCTTCAAAGTATTTAAAAGCATTTTGCCTTAGCGCAAGTTTTAGACATTGGCTTACAAGCAAGAAGTTAGTTGAGTAAAAAATAGAAAGAAATACTACCGTTGTCATTGTCACAACTGCCCACCAGAAAGCATCAGGGATGCTGCTAAACTTCGTTTTCTCGTCGTCTTGTTCAGCGTAATATACTGCGCTCGAGAACAACACCACTCCCATAATCAAGAAAAACATCAACATTCCCAGCTCTCGAGAACTTGACTTAAGAGTTTGCCCCAAAACCTGCAGGCCCTTTGAATGGCGGGACAATTTGAAGATTCGGAATACTCTTACTAAGCGAATAACACGAAGGACCGCCAACGACGTCGCTCTACTTTTTTCCTCCATGGGCAGAGTAATAAAGTACGGCAGAATGGCAACCAAGTCGATTAAATTTAGGAACGAGCGCAAAAATACCAGTTTTTGCGGCGACGAAAATAGCCGCACCAGGTACTCGAGAGTAAACCACGACATGCAGATCGCCTCTATCACCTCAAGCCATAGTAATCGTTCACCTTTCATGTTTATTTTTTTGCCTTTCAAAGTTATATTACAGTTTGTTCCTTTTGGATTTGTTCTGCATCGGATAGAAGGTAGGGTTTCCAAACAAAATACCACGATAGAAACCGTAATGATAAGAACTGACCAAAGAGCCAAATATCGAGCGGCCTGCGAACTATCGGGATACTCAAACAGCTCCCAAACTTTCTTTTGGTATTCGTTCCGAGGCATTACTGGCATTTTTTCTTCCAAATAACCTTCTTCTTCTTGAAGCCTATGTAGATAGTCTTTGCCGAGCTCGAAAAAGCGGACCTCATCTGCGAAAACTTGAAAGGGAACACCGCTTGGTCGCACAAGCTTGCCGTTTGACTGATAGAAATACAAAATGGCTTCAAAAGACGATCGATTGCGGTCAAAGAAATATTCGCGACTTTCTGTGTCGTAATAAAGCTCTCTCTTGGAAGTGCAGCCCAGAAGTGTGTTCGGATACTGACCTAAGGTTTCTTCATAAGTTTCAAACTTCATTCCACTGACATTGAGAATTAATCTTTTATTTCGAGGTTTTGTTGTGCTGTTGTTCGGCGAAATTTCGTCGATTTTTGGCAAAACCTCGGCGCAATGGTTGTCGCTTGTCGTGTGATTGCAGTCTGTCAAGTTGTCCTCCATTTTGAAATCTAAAATTCAACACAGTTGAGGAATATTCATCTCTGCAAGAAAAAGCGCTTTTCTCTGTTTACTTCGCTTTTAAAAGCGGCAACTTTTAAAAAAATCTCTTTCGTCGTTTGTAGCTTTCATTGTCAATTTAAACTAACACTTTCAAACTTGATCTCTTGATGTTTTCGGAGAGGAATTGCCAGTAAACATCAAAAACAAGTTTACCGTATGCTGACAGCTGCGACGAAATCGATCTGTTCTTATTGTTTTTTCATTCACTGTCGTTTTGGAATTGTGAATTTACAATAAGGCCGCTTCTTAAAGAAAATGAAAAATTCATTGGTCGCAACACAAAGAACATCCGGGACATGGTCATTTGGATAGCAAATGTCAGTTGCAATGAATTTGTTGTTATTTCAAGATTGAATTCATTTTTCTTGCAAATGAAAATTACTTCATCATTTTGGTACTTATACAATTAAATTTAAGTTCTCTCTCGTGAAAAGGGTTTTAAAAAAAATTATTAAATCGTCTAAAACTTAAATTATGAGAAATTTCGGCTATTTGCCAACTCTGCTTTACATAATAATCACAAATGGGCAGATGTCGATTTTTGATATCAACTACTAGACTTCTTTTTAAAACATGCGAAGGCTCCGTAGTAAAATAAACATTCAAACGTGTCATTTAATCGTGTTGCCCGTAAAACTCGACAAATCACATTGTTTCAACAAAATGTTAAAGATCCCTTGCTGACAAACCGAATATTATAAACAAAATTTGGCTCTTATCGAAAAGAAAAGGAATATTTTTTAGTTAAAAGTTAATTGAAAGATCTGTATTCAAGAATTGACTTTGTATCTTATGTACATGTAAATAATGTGGTCATGTTTTCTTTAACGTATGTCGACAGAATTAAACGAATTTTCTACTTATATTTAGTTGCATTTCTCGTTTAGCTCTTGAATTCAGCGGAATAATTTGCCTGCACTCCATAAAAACTCTTTTCTTGCATTATAAAAGATTTATTTGTTTTCTAATCTATAGATTTTCAAAACACCATAAATTGAAATATAACTCAATGAAAGGATTTTGTAATGGCAGATGCTCCCTGAAATAGGTGGCTTTTGAAAAGAACCAATATAGAACTGTTTAAAATTCCGAGATGATTTAAAAACTAAAAAATAGTTTAATTGTTTAGGGGCCAATAAATTCTGAATTACGATTGGAAGCTATAAAGGCGAGTTTTGTCATTCAATGCATGGGTTAATTTGGCGTATACGCGTGCAAGTATTGTAGATATACAGTATAAAGAATGAAACAAATTGCTAACGCAACGCTGTAGAAATTTTTCCACTCATCAAAAAGAGAATTAAATGTTCCTGTTTGAAATGAGCTTCGTTTATGGTATTTAGGATAAGCGTTTTTCAAAATTAATAGGTAAGATAGAACAGCGCATTGAGTTAAACCCGATATCTCTTAAACCGTAAGCAAAAAGTTAACGGTTCAAAATCTCTCCAAGATGAAAATGATTGCCGATTTAAAAGTTTTCGACGGTATAAATATGGTTAAAATCATCAAGGATAAAAAAAATGAGTTTGAAAAGTTTTTAGTTGAGTGGAATAAATGTTGATAAATCCAAATTGTTTCTTTTATTTTTTCTATGCCGGCAATTTAAGAAACTGTTTAACAATTAATATTATTTCCCGTAACTCTTTAATATTTGTATTTTTCATAAAGTTCATAAGAATAACAAAATAAAATGAGAAAAAATTGTTACAACTCAAAGACTTGCACGAAGTCGTTCACGGTCTCAATTTATTAAATTAAATCGTACATGCTCCAGACAGTTCTCTTTGAGAGCGCTACCATTTTGATTTTAGGTTTCAACCAATAGGTTATATATCTCAATAAAATTTCTACTCAGTAAACGCTACTCGGCGAAAGACAAAATTAATAAGCGGCGGAGTCTTTGATTCGACGTAGGAATGATTTACTGCTTGCCAGTGACCTTAAAGTTATGAACTATTTTGCATTTCAAAAAACCTGAAGATTGGAGGTCTTCAAGAATTGGTTCTTTTTATATTGTGAATAGCAGGCAAATGTATATATATATTCTCTTTAACCGTTGTTGAAGTTTCAGCAGGGTTTCGCCTTCATGTAAGTAGTTTATATTTTAAGTAAATTATGGGCGACCCCTGTGGACTTCGAAACTGGTTAATTCATTCGCTATATAAAGATCTATAATTGGCTCAAAAAATTAAGCAAAAGTTGAATTAAAGCCCAAAATATTTTTGACAAATTAAGGTTGAAGGGATAAAAATTAACGTTGAAAAATTGATCTATCTAACTGACTAACACATATACACTCCTTTAAACTGTTACGAAGATCAAAAATCAAATCTTGAATTTTCCACAGAATTGAAAAATACTCTTTTTGATTGCAGAAAAATATTAGAAGCAAAATTTAATTAATTACTTTTATGTTAAATAATTCAAACTTTGGAAGTTGCAATATTGTTTTTAAAATTTTGTATGAGTGGGTTAGAATCAATTATTTATTGATACTCTATGTAAAATAGTTTAAGGTCAAAGAAGTTGTTTTATTTCTTGTTGAGTTGAATGGAATTTTGTAGATCCAAATTATTTTTATGATTGTTTGCTTTAACTAATGTTAACTTTTCAAACATGTTTTTTTTTAATAACGATGTTCTGTGACTGAAGGACGAGAAGCAATTATATTTTGACTTGCGACAGCTGAATAAAGTGTTAAAGTTGTATGCGCCAATTTAGAATTGCATGAAAAATTTCAAAATTGCTAAACCGCAGTTTTCGAACTCTAAAATGATAGAGTCGTGTTGTTAAAAGCTCTTCAGATTCTAAACAATTGCATTTCAGTTTCATTAAATAGAAAACGTTCATTACATCTAAACATATTTTTGAAATATTGTTGGTAAGTATAGATAATTTCTTTCACGTCAACTTTTATTAATTTAATTTTTTTAAAAAATTTTAGCTCGCCTTATCTTGTTTATTTGTTAAAAGTCTTCAATTAAAGTCTTCTCGCTATCTTAGTAATCATAAAGCATGTTTCTAGAAAATGTAGCTCTGTGAAATTTTTTTTTTCAAATTGGTATATAAAATGTATTTCATGTTAATGAATGCCTTTTTCTGTATATATAACTTCAGAAATTAGAGTTCGCAATTATGCATATAAAAAGTCATAATTAGTCTAAAACTGACTAGTTTTTAAAAATTAAAATCTTTCGTTTCTATCTAAAATATTATCACAAAATAAATACAGGTAGTCAAGGACTACATTTAGCTACAGCAATAAAATTCTTGCCTTTGGCGAGTGATGTAGAGCAAACGCTTCTTTCAGCGGTCTGTTTTAATTTTCAAAACGACTTTCTTGTTGGGTACCCTATGTGACTCCTATTGCCCAATGCATGTCTACTTGGGTAGCCTGTGGTTATTAGTTACATCCGTCATCCTCTTACACAAACTCCATAACAAAGTAGCTACCGCTGATAGCAGCTGTAGCTACAAAAATCACGACATTGGCAGAGTGCTCGATGGTTTGGTCACAGCTTGTAAAAATAGTAAACTTGTATGGTTACCCGTAAAAATAAAACTCTTACTTGGAGTTTCTGGAGTGTTCAGCTCTTATGACGGAGCTGAACACTCCAGAAACTCCGAGTTAGAGTTTTGTTTTCACGGGTAACCTTATAATTTTACTATTTTTTTCCCTTTTTTTGTTATTGTAACATAGTGTTTACTCCTAACACTTTATTTACAAATTATCTTATTTTTATCAGATTTTACGTAAGAAGTACTATAATATGGTGGAGGACATGAAAGGAAAGATTCGAGTTTATTGCAGAGCTCGGCCGCTCAGCAAATCTGAGTTGGAAAGGGTGAGCATTGTGCGAATATTTCTTTTCATATTGTATTGTATTGTATTTCGTATTGTATTTCTTTTCATGTTGTTTGTTCATTATAATATACTGAGAAATTGAACATATGTTAGCCTTTCATCTTTAATTGTTATGGAGAAATCTTTTTTAAATGTTATATTTGTATAGTGCATTTTCCATATGGACATGCTGAAATAGGCTTTATACACGTAAACAGAGTCGACGGTCGAGTGCTTTAAGTCGTCCGATACAGTGGCCCATATACTTTTAGGTGTAGAGAGGATGCCTGCCCTCTGATGCTTGCTTCTGTTAAGTGTTCTTGTGGAAACAGCGCTTTCCGTATCGAGCTAGCAAGCTCAAAAATAAGCCAGTGAGCCACCTATGGAGTACAACTCTTTTACTTGAGAGCCCACTTTTTATGGTTAAAGCCTTCAATTGATAAATTATCGGTCAGCATGCCAGAAAGTAAAGTTACTGAGAAACAGTCTAAACTCTATAAACTGAAACAGCGATAGTGCCAATTACGACAGTAGGTGTGGATCCAGGAATTGAAAAAGGGAGGTAACTATTTGACCAAAAAAACTTTCAACAAAATTTATTTTATTTTTACGAATTCTTATGTACAGAAAATCGACTTTTCAGTTATTTTGCCATGTGATGGAAAACCACGTTAATACTTTCCTGAATGAAGAGTTACCATTTACTTGGAATACAAAAACTGAAAGCAAAACTCTTCTTTTGTTGTTTCACTCATTCCACGACCCCGAAAAACAATTTCAAAGCGAAATTCTTACTTGGAAAAGGAGTTTAGTTTTTTTTCCCGTGATGACATATTGTAAAATCAACTTTGCTGGAATCGCAGACGCTGGAAACGTAGTCAAAACGTCGTCGCCATGTGCACTCACTTAACCCACAGGGAGCCCAAAAGGTGGGCAAATACGAGTGGCACACGTTTTCGGGGTGCTATAGTCTGATTCTCAGAGAGAAACATTTTTATTTTCATTAAACAAGTGTAACAAATTGTTAGTTTACAATATTCGAATGTTTTGATTTTTTCCCCACATGGAGGTGGAGGGGGAAATGTCACCCCCATCACCACCCCCTTGAGTCGCCCCTGGACAGCATAAAATCCAGGTAAATATACGTCGCTCAATCAGCCGGTGTTCTCTTTCAGCCAATAAGTTGTATGAAAATCGGCAAAGTACCAAAGAGAGGATTCTTTGTAGCTCAATTTATTAGTGAAACTGGATTTTTCAAACTTCCAGTGAGAAAAAAAAGTGTTTGAAAATTGAATTTACAATTTTTACCGACTTATTAATTTTCTGTCTCGCTCGTTATCACTTAGCGCTAGCTACTATTAGTATTAGCTGTTATTGTGTTCGAATTTTTTAAAATATCCCAGAGGGTCGAGATCCTTGGCAATACAGGATCATCGCCTCTGTTATTGCAAGACCCAGAATGGAGATCCGACTGTATGTGTGAGTCGATTGCGAGGCATCCTGCACGGTAGCCTGTCACTTTTCCAACTTGGTAGACCAGATGACGATGATAAAATTTATGTTGCATCAGTTACAGTCCTGATGTTGAACAGTTAATATGCCCATGAAATTAAAGACGGTAAGAGTAGTGCATGGTAAAGTTAACACGTGTTCTTTCTTTAATCCCCAGGGTAACTTTTCAGTTGTCAAGTCGCCAGATGAGTACACGGTCATAATTGATACTCAGAGAGGTCCCAAGGATTTCCAGTTTGACCAGATCTTTACTGCTGATCACGGGCAGGAGAGAGTGTTCGAGGACACCAATGTAAGATAACACCTTAATCTAATGCAACCTTAAGTATAGATAATTTAGCACAAATGTGTTGGTAGCTATCTTGAAGCCTTGATAATAGGCACTATGGCCACGTTGGTAGCGGGCTTTACCCCTTAAACCTACCATAAATAATAGTGAGTCTGAATGCTAGCAGCCTTGGACAGCAATGTCAGTGTAGATAAAGTGAGGACTAGCCGTCACGAGTAGTTCTTATAAGCAGTTGTTTCGACCTTTTTAGGCGCTTCAGCATGGCATAGCTAGCAAACAGACTCAGGTTCCCAAAAAGATCAACGTCAGGTGTAGATATAATACAAATAAATACTTTTATTTAACGTCAGTTGCGAAGGAAGTGGTTGCCCATTCTTCCTAGCCAGAGGCTAATGTTTGATCGCTCGACGGCTCAGATCTTGGCGTAAAAGTCAAATTTGCAGAGGGAGGAAAATCGAAGTACCCGGAGAAAAACCGTTGGAGCCAGATTGAGATCGACAAAGCTCAGCCCACATGCGGCGCCCAGGAATCAATCCCGGGTCATAGAGGTGGGAGGCACGACTGATGACCACTATGCCAACCTGACTCTCTAGATAGCAAATGCGATCATAAAGGTACTCTTCCTCATCTGCCTCTAACATGGTTTCTCTTTATTCCTACCAGAATCTCATTCAGTCAGCTGTGGATGGATACAATGTGTGCATCTTCGCTTATGGTCAGACGGGTTCTGGCAAAACGTTCACCATGATCGGAGACAAAGAGGGAAATTTCCCCGGTATTGCACCACGTGCCTTCAACGCAATATTCAGTCTGTTGTCGGAAAATAAGTAAGACCCTATTAACCTTACACAGCTACTATTCATTTCTTGTTTTGTATAATTGCTACTTGGAATCGTTATATAAATTCCAATTTTGATCCGGGTCTTTCTCGCTTCTTCTTTCCTTCACTTCAAACTCCAACGCTTTGCTCAAAACTTGCCCACCATCCCTCCTTAACTCATGCCCGTACCATCTCACTCCATTCGCACGAATTCGTTATGTTATTTGCAATAAAATTCTGTTGTGATTATTGTCCAAATCATGATTATAGTCTAGTAAGTAAGTAAGTAAGTAAGTAAATAAATAAATAAAAATATAAATAAATAAATAAATAAATAAATAAATAAATAAATAGATAGATAGATAAATAAATAAATAAATAAATAAATACTTTTTTTAACATTAATTGCGAAGGAAGTGATTGCCCGTTCTTCCTAGCCAGAGGCTAATGTTTAATCGCTCGACTGCTCGGATCGTGACGCGAAAGTTGAATTTGCAGAGGGAGGAAAATCGGAGTACCCGGAGAAATGTCAGCCGATCTCTCTTGCGTCACCGAGCTTTGAGTGCGAAATAAACAATTTGTGTGCTTTTTAGCCGCAAAAGCTGATACACGCTTTTTTTATAAGAACCATTAAAAATTTGCTGAGGCTCATTGTTCTTAATTTTTAGGCTGCTTCAGCCTCAATTTGTTCGTAATTTGGTCTTATTTCTGTGAGTGGTTTGAAATGAGAAGTCAGATAAAAGACATGGCATTGAAAAACAGTGCTGATCGTCTGCCGGTATTTTGAGGAGATCTCTGTACGTTTATTTAAGATTACTGACCACTGCATTTTGTCCTCTGTCGCAGTCATCGCCCATTTTACAAGATTCAGTAAAATTTCAACTAGAAACATTTTCACCTTTTTCAGCATCAGCCTGAGCTTGTTCTTAAATTGTTCCTCATTTTCGGCCAATCTGAGCCTCATTGTTGTTAAAAAGTTGTTCTTATAAAAAAAAATGCGTGTAGCATCAACATCTAGGATAAATGTGTTTGATCTTTCATCGTTTCCCGTTAAAAAAGAAATTAGAAAACAAGAAATTGGAAATTGAAAAGAAGTTTTCCAGAACCTGAAAAGGTTTGGGGAAATTAAGTTTTCTTTATTAAGAGTTAATGAAAAGTCTTATTTCTTTTAAGGTGATTCATCTACAAGATTATTGATGTTTATTTGAATGTCGCTTAGGATTTTTACAGTTGAACATAATTTGTGACAGATGAGCAGTACTAAATGAAGAAAGTCTTAGTTATCCATTTATATACACTTATTTTATTTCCCGACATGTGTGTACAATTGTGAGCTAATGAGTTAATTCCTAGATTTATCTATCAGTGCCTGTGGTTCGTTTTTCCGCTTTTGGCACTTCTTTCTTGAATCTAAAATTCACGCGTGTTTCTATATAACTGAACAGAGCGCGCGGGCTCGTTTTTCTTTCTATACTCCTACATTCATAGCCTGGGATTCTTTATTTGTTAAGTAAATCATAGCTTTTGACTTGTCCCTGAAATACAAACTGTTTTATTTATCAAGATTATTAGTATTATAGACTTTTAGTCTTCGCCATCTGACTGCAATCGTTTTTATGTCAACAGGAAGAAGTTTTCTTTCAAAGTCTATACTTACATGCTGGAATTGTACAATGACAAGCTTATTGATCTGTTAGCGCCTCAAGGGAAAGAGATATCCTTTTGCTGTTTTGTTTTGCTCTGAGCAATTCTTTCTATACACTTTTTATCTCATTCCCGTGTATGTAGCAGGGCCCAGTTGTTCAAATTCCAATTAGCGCAAAGCCAGGGTCAGATTTTAACCCATGTTTTTGTTACCATGCACAGTGTTCAAACAATATTCTTAAAGAATCATTAACCTTTTTCTAAAGAAGAAATCGCTTTTGAATTATCGCTTAATCCAGGGTTAAAGTTACCAGCCTTTGAACAACTCAGCCCAGTTTTATAGGCTTACAAGAAAAAACGTATTCTTACATAATTTCAATTTGACATTTTAAGTACTGTTCTTGTAGGGTAATGATGGAAATTTTACTTTTTAACCTTTTCAGTCCCAGTTGTATTTTTAAATTCTCCCAACTTAAGCCCATACTTTTCATTAAATAAGTTTGAGAGAATTTTACTTTTAATCTTCAATAGCTCCCTTTGTTCAATCAATTCGCATTTTCTCATTACCAGATATCTCATTTTGTATGAGTTATGTACGGAGAAGTTTGATGTTGATAACTAAGACAAAAAGTCCAAGCTGAAAAAAGGCGGGTGATGAACAGAACTAACCAATTAGAAGGTGTGAATGAGACGGTTATTACAAGTGTGAAGAAGGCTTAAAAAACATGATCGTCAAGAAAAAAACTGCAAATTTTATTTCCGTTACTCGCTTTTACATCCATTTAGTTCTGTTACTTATATTAACTCTTCGTTACTCCGAGCTTTTACTTTGCCAGTTGTTGATCGTATAAGTCAAAACATTGTATAAATATTTTAAGGACACTCTCTACCCTAAATTTGGGGGATAGTGAAGGAGTTGAAAAAAGTATTTGAGTTAGCAGAATTTTGGGGATGACTGCCAAACCGTCCCTCCAGACCATGCGAAAGTGCAACTGGTTAGGGGACGGTTTAGCGGTTTTCTATCAAATATTAACTCCAAACTTAATTTTTAAACTTCACTAAAATTCCTCCAAAATTTCTCTTAAAAAAACTACATTTACAAAACCTATCTCCTCACTCAAATCTTATCCAAAAAATCTCAAAATATTCAAGAGGCTTTTTTTTATTCAGTCTGTAATATGATTATCGGATTTTTCACATTTCAAAATAATGACGGAGATATCATCAAAAATATCACTAAAAGTAGCGAAAAAATG
>JAPEIX020049791.1:0-11503 GCA_026122405.2 Zoanthus sansibaricus | reverse complement strand
GTAAGCGGTCTTACTAGTTTTATCCATGGCAGTCAACAATGGAATACTTTAATTAATTAATGCAGATGAACAGCTAATTCCTTTTCTTTGTGGAAAGCTATGAATTGTAAATTACTTTTTAGCATTTTTTTATATATCAGATTGAAAGTTTATATTTTATTTTTCATAATGAAACATTGCTATAGCCATGGTTCGCATTTCGGATTCCAAAACGATTATTTTGCAGCCCGTGTTTGATGGTTGAAGGCTGGCAACGCCACTGAGAGTGCATAACCATCCATGCAACCTCTGTTGACCAGCATTCCTGGCGACATAGACTTAAATTGCTACCACAAAAGAGCGCCACAGTGCCTCTGGCCAGATATCGCCCCAGACTCGCGCATCTGTTTCAGAACTGCAGGACCACCTATAGAAGTCCACAAATGAGTTGCTAAGATAAAAAGCTTTTTCAGACCCGAAAATAAATCACGCGGCATTTAATTCTGTAGTCACTGGAAAACTCCAGCGAAGTGCCTTCCTTGTTTATGGAAACGTTAACATGGAATCAATCTTTTCCAATCCAATAAACAGCAAAACAAATATATAATTAATAACTTTATTCATACTCGGATATTGGAGTAGCTGTGAAGCTAATATCTCCGAGTTGGACACAAACACTGCACAATTAAAACCCCAACTGGTAGGAGGCAAACCAGTTGGCTATTACAAAGTGTGGTAGATGTGACTCGGGGATCAGCAAAGACAAATTAAGACAGTGACGAAAATGAGATTTGAACCCCGACTGATAGGAGGTAAACGGGATGCCTAAATTGAGTGCAATTCTACAATTCTATAATACATACCTCTCATATAATCCATAGTTTGTTCTTTACTCTTAAATATAGATCATATAATAGGGTGGCTTGCCCACCTCCTAAGACAGTGACAAGGTCATGAAGCACTGACAAAGTAGAGAGAGGATGTGTGAAAGATGTAAGATGGAGAGGCCAAGAAAGTCGCTTTATGAGTGACAATAAGAACTGGAGGAATGAGAATCCTAGAATAATGCTAGTGCATATATTGGCTGTTTTGGCGAATACTAATATAAACCAGTATAAAGATATTTTTTAAAAAAAAACTATTTTTGTGGCATTTAATAACAAGAGTTGGTCCAGTAGCTCATGAAACTTTTACCATTTCAATTACGTCACTTTGGAACTTGGAATATTATAAGACAACCATGAAATACAAATGGTGATCTCTTTTTTGTATAATTAACAATTAGACCTCGAGGACGAATGGACTACGAGTCAATAGTCCATGAGGCAGAACGGGCTATTCAGACCCATAGTCCATGAGGTCGAGAGGTCTAGTATGAACCTACTAATCGGTTAAAAAGGATCTACAAATTAAATTATCAATTAATTCCTCTGATATTATAGCAAAACGGGGCTCATTGCTATTTTAATCCGCGATCTTTTCTCTATAGTAGGCTATCACAAATAGAACTCTAGTAGAGTAGCCAATTAGAATGCAGGTTGCGTGGGTTAAGACCGTTAGAAGATTTATAGTAATAGCAGGTAGGAACAAACTGTAGTGCGCATGACTGATTAGTCGGTGACTGTAATCCTTCCTTCAGTCCCATAATACTTTGAATAAAACATACAAAATAGAACTAAACAGAAAAATATATTTATTGACAAAAATATTACAAATAGATACGTTTTACACCGTAGTAAAAAAAAGAAAGAATTTTTAACTGACGCTTCGGACTAGAGTCCTTATTAATTAATTAGTTTACTTATTTATTTATTTCCATAGTTGGTTTATTGACAAAAAATGTTTATTTATTTATATATTCACATATCTAAATTAAGGACAGTCTTAAAGCTTCAAATTGGCAAAGTTGCATATCTCTAATTGTAATCATGATCGGCATGTAAAAATACAATTTCTTTTGCGGTCTACTTTGGAAAAGTTTTTAATGTCACTTTTTTTCTAAAATGATGAATATATTTAAAAATACAAATGGTAAAAACCATTTTGTGGAATTAGATATCAAATATCAAAATTCTCAAAGCTGAGCTTGGTAATCCTTGTTATAAATAAATGGTTTATAAAAGAATAGGGATCAACAGCAACAATACCTATGGCAGCTTTGCTACTATAATATCTACCGCAAAGATGAAACACTATTCTATTCCTCAAATGATTCTATATATGGAAGTTTGCAATTTGGTTATAAAGTTAGAAAGAAAGTGTTCCTTCGTATGTCTAGCGGGAATATACAAGAACTTTACCAGTGACTTGGCTCCCGATCTGGGTCTCTGTAGCTTAGTGGGTAGAGCATCTGACCGGTAATCAGAAGTTTGCGGGTTGGAATACCGTCGGTGACATAGAATAAGTCACAATATTATAATGCAAGTAATAGAGCATTAAAAGATTAGCTTTCCAACAATTAAAGGTACTTGCTTTTGCTAAATTTACATTTGAAACGGAGACAGCCGGTTGAGGACTCACTCTGTGAATTTTACATACCACACTAAAACTAGTTTGATGGTTACTATCTCAAGCTCCTACAAAAAGCGAATCTAGAATACAATTAGAATGAAATTGTTCCTAGCGTTTGGTGACAAAGTTCAGAGATAACTGAGGGGGCGTATGATGTCAATCTCTAGCATTTGGCGCGTGAAATCATCCAGTTCCATTATGCGTTGAAAACGGTGATCTTGAGGTGGATTCTGAGGCGTGGTTGATGTAGCCTCGCTTTGATCGCTCGATACAGCCAATGAGGTGGACGCACCATCATTTCTTATATGGTTGTTGTTTTCTCCAGGCGCATGCGTTTTAACACGTTTTGTTGGAGATGGATGTTGGGTGTTAGATTTTTCCAGTTGGAGATAACTGGGATGATTCTTGCTCCCAGCTCCATTTTCACTTCCGACTTTTGTAGCATCTTTGGTGGAAGACATCAGCTCAGAACCATCCTCCTCGTGAACAAAAATATTGCATACTTCCGACTGAACACATTTTTGGTCTTTGACATTTGGCCTAGTAGTAGCTTTTCTGCTCCGACGACTTTCTTTTTCTAACGACTTCTTGGTGGCGTTGAGTTCTTTGGAAGTTGTTTTCTTGATAGTGTTAGGAACAGCAACATTGATTAGGGACGAACCTGTCTCTGCTTGTAGGGCGAACCTATCTCTGTTTGTGATGCCCTCGTAACTGGAGTGCTGCTTGCTGTTTTCACTACCTAATGGGGAAGTTCTTGTGTTGTATGTACTGGAATTATTAACAGCGTCAACTGCAAACTTCGAGGTGTTTGATTCAGATATCTTCAGCTTACCATTTCCGGTTTCGTTTGCACTAGCTCGGACATCTGTACTGCCAACTCTCGGACGTAACTGAACACTTGGTAAAGGACTGGAACTCAACATCCCCCATTTTCTTACTGGTGATTGAGGAGATGTTTGTGAAGAACAGCAAATTAGGTGATGTGAATTTGGTTGGAAGGAAAAATCGAACGTGAAGTGATTTGGAACCGGACTAGTTGACAATGGGCTTCTTGGCGAAACGCTAGTTACTTTGACAGAAAGCGATTCAAAGCCTTTTTGTTGCTCTTTCAATTCTTCATTATTTGCAGTAAAAGATTCTCTCGCATTAGTATTTTCCCAGCTTTCTTCTTGACATAAGGTTAATCTTAACTTGTTTCTTTTCGACTTAGGTGTGAAAAAGGCCTTTACTTTATCCATGGTTTTTCGCTCTCAAACAGCTTGATCCTGTGAAAGATGTTTGTTTTTCAGAATGGTTGATGTATGAGCTAACGTGCTGACTTTATACTCATTTCAAATGGGAGGGGCAATTTAACTTCTAATGATATGTTTGAATATTAATTTAATTAGCGTTTCCAGATTGCCGCAACAATGAATTAGCGTTTCCGAATTGCCGCAATGATCAATTAGAGTTTCCGAATTGCCGCAATGATCAATTAGTGTTTCCGAATTGCCGCAATGATCAATTAGTGTTTCCGAATTGTCGCAATGATCAATTAGTGTTTCGAATTGCCGCAATGATCATTTAGTGTTTCCGCATTGCCGCAACAATGAATAAAACTTAGCGTTTGAACTCTTACTTCCGAGCGAAGTATATTCCAAATTTTACACAGAATGGAAAACGGCAAATTTTAACTGTTTTTTGAATAGAAACAATTTAGTCCCCTGATGCAGTAACAAAATACTTTGAACGATAGAAAGGATAAATGATTAATTAGGTGGAATCTTATGACGTATGTCTCTAATTATTTTAATTCATTATAACACGTGCATTAAACTAAATCTAAATTACGTCCTTGTAATACCAACACAAACGTGTTTTAGTTTTCAGGATGAAATCAGGGTGGTATCGCTTTACGTATGTCTCTTAATTATTCTAATCATTATAACACCAGGGTGGAATCTTATGACGAATGTCTCTTAATTATTCTAATGCTGTATAACACCGTGTATTGAACTAAATCTAAATTACGCCCTTGTAATAACAACACAAACGTGTTTTAGTTTTCAGGATGATATCTTTATCTTTATTAAAAAAATATGAGAATAAAACAACAATGTAAGCGTTTTAGGCTACCGTCAATTTTTGCGAAAAGATTGAGTTTCCTCGTTCCGAACACAAAAATTACTGTACATTCTACATTACCTTCCCGGATAGGAGCCAAAGTTTTGGAAAAGGATTCCAGTTCGGGAAAGAGCGAAAATGGCTTTTGGGATGTAATTTAGTGCAAAACAAAATACAACAGAAGACGGCTCTTGGTAATTTGAAGTAGTGGTGAATAATATGTAAACAAACTTCACATTTTCTCCATCGCTGGCTAAATTGTAATGTAGTTATTTGAGTATACTTTTTACGCCTTGGGGTTGAAAAAAGAATTAAAAGCTAGATAGTATTCCATTTTATTCCATGCATGAAAGTTGGCAATTGGAAAGAGCCCTCGCTTAAGGGAAAAGATTTTGTCTAATTGTTCTAGTATAAACTTACTGGTCGGTCAAAAAAGAATGTACAAATTAAATCATAGCAAAACAGGACTCATTACTTTTTTGATTTGCCATCTTTTCTCTACTCGTAAGCTACCACAAAAAGACCTCTAGTAGAGCAGCCAATCAGAATGCAGGATGCGTCTTAGACCGTTAGTAGGTTTATCCTAATGATGGATATGACAGAGACATTACCTTATTTGGAAGTTTTATCCAGATCGGCGGTTTAGCTACGCAAATCGTGATTAGATAGAAATTACATTAGGGTTTGATTTTCATTTCTAGAGATGCTGGGGACCGCCTAGATTAATTGCTTTCCACAAATTTGCAAACTCTGATGCTTGTTTTTTTTGTGTGACAATCACCAGGCTATAGGAGTAATTCCTTAACAAGAAACTGAGTATTAAAAGTTTTTGGTGCCATTGTTAAAAAAAACAGACCTTTTGGGCACAGTTCTTCTGCAGTGAGTTGGTCATGAGCTAGTTTAACATCTCGGCTCGTTCTACATATTCTGATTTAACTGGATGCCAATTCGTTGTTGTCAATCAGGAAACTGTCAAAGAGTTCTTCACCGAACAAGAACTCGCTCAGCGTAGGTTACTTGGCCAATCACTATACAAAAAAAATACTTTCGCGATCGGTACTTGTCACCTTCCGTCAAATATCGCCGCAAAATTAGCCGTTCTGAAAATTTACAGTACACAAGAAACAAATCAACCCCTTCGTTTTCATCATCGGAAACTCTGATCAAACATATACTAACTGTAGTTTTGAAAGCAGCGAGTCCTACTTCAAGAGAAGTTTAACAATGATTAAACTTCATTAACAAAAAAAACCCCTCGACCACAAGCTTTGACAGCAGAGCGAAAGAACAGCTCTATCAAGTACTTACGTTCGAGAAAAAAGGTATTTCTATTGTCACGAAAGGGATTGTGACTTACAATAGATCTTAGAAGTAAAAACTTTAAAGGTATACAAAAATCTTCAATCTTTCTATCCCAACGGTTAATCAAGAGCTGATCATGGAAAATACTAGAGAAACTTCGACCTGAAGCGAAGGATTTAATACGTGCGGTATATGTATACTGTGGATAACGTTTTTGTAGACTGAACAAATTATCATGACAACAGAGGTAAAACTGTGTTATGAATCATATTTGATCGGAGGTAGAAGGTAAAGGTAGAAATTATTTTTATTCATCTACTTTTGATATGCAATATTTATTATTCAATTCCATATATATTTTGCTATTATTTGTCATCGTTGCTATTTCGTTTCGCCCCACACTTGGGCAACATAACAATTACTGAAATATAGTTGCATTGTTCACCGCTCACAGTTTGAGCACTCTGGTGACTCCACAGTGCAATCCTACAATGTGTAACCGCACATCCTGTGCCCAAATTCACGAGCTGCTATAATACCATTATGGGGGTAACCGGGAGGGCGCATTCTATACTTATGTACTAGTAACAGCTAGTTTCAACATTTTAGGACATTTACATAGAGGACACAAATTGTTTGAGTCAATCAAAAGAAAGCTCAACCAAACCTTAATTCAGACATTCACAAAGCCTGCTTAGATCTGAGTTTCTTCACAAAGTGGGCGGGAATGGTTGGCGCAGTCGCAGTTGTAACTTCTCTGCGGATATTTAAATTTTTGTGCGATCTTTTTTTACCTATATAAGCTAACTAAGCTATTCATCCTTCCCATTAAGATAAAAAGGTACAAACGTTGATCTGCTGGGAGCAACCAGGTTGACCATAGAGCGGTTATTTTAAGTTTGGATGATCCATTGTGTTTAACTTTGAAAGTTTGCCTCTTCAGTCCTAGAAACTCCTCTCCCCATCATGCCCCTCCCTATTACATACAGGCGCTCTATGTTCAGATCAAGAGAACTCGAGTGAGGGAGATTTGTTTGTGTTTATCACTGACAGATTGTTTACTTTTGTTCTTTTGCATGCAGATGCATGATAGATTGCAATTTTTGGGTCCTGCGGTAGTTTTCCCTATTCCCGTAGGACTGAAACAGCCCTGTCAGATGTTCTACAAGGACAGTCCTTCCAGGAGGTTCGGGTTCGATTCCCGGCCGGACCAACACTCAGGGTCTCAAAATAATGGAGGAGAAGGTGCTGCCTTTGCTCTAACACCTACATATGGTTCGCCTTTCGCGTCTTTTAATTTGGATAAGGACGTTAAACCGTAGGATCTCGGAAACATATCTGCGTTTATGTGTGTGTGCCTGTCACCTGAAATATTTCCGTCCACCTTAGAATAGTAAAGATGGTTTCCCAATTAGTAGGCCTTTTGACTAGTTAAATGAAGTGACGCCTAAATAAGGTCATGCTTACGATTACAGTTATGATTATGATTATGTGAAAGTAAATGTTGATATTCATCCAGGTTCAATTCAAGTGAGGAATTTTAAAATCTTTTTCTGGAGTTTTGGCCTTAATCATCAACAGAGGTTTCGACTGAAATCATCAGTCTTCAGTGAAGTTTGTCACGTGGCAGTCCACTATCACGTGACACATCAGAGAAGTTTGTCACATGCAGTTCACTATCACGTGACACATCAGTGTTGACACATCAGTGAAGTTTGTCACGTGGCAGTTCACTATCACGTGACACATCAGTGTTGACACATCAGAGAAGTTTGTCACGTGGCAGTTCACTATCACGTGACACATCAATGTTGACACATCAGAGAGGTTTGTCACGTGGCTGTTCACTATCACGTGACACATCAGAGAGGTTTATCACGCGGCAGTTCACTATCACGTGACACAGTGAAGTGAGAAAATAACGAGAAACGGAGATGCCCGGTCCCAAGTGTGAGACAAAGAGAACCGGAGTTTTCCCTTTCTATTCGGGGTAGTCCGGGTTGGTTCTTCCATTCTTTCCTATATCGCTTCCTTTATCCCCCTTCTTCGCCTGTGTCATTCTTTATCTAGGATCTTGACTCCCTTCGAATCCAACACGTGTCCCGTGTCCTTCAGGTGACAATAAACTGCCACGTGACAAACTTCACTGATGTGTCACGTGATAGTGAACTGCCACGTGACACACTTCACTGATGAAGACTGATGGTTTCAGTCGAAACGTCTGTTAATAATTAAGACCACAATTCCAGAAAATGATTAGAAATTCGTCTAAACTGATCGTGCTTTTTCTGAGAAAACGTTTTGTTGAGCCAAGCATTGTGAGCTGCTGGTTTCACAGCAAGAAGATCTGACTACTACTCTCGTCAAACCAATCTGGTTAATTGTATCCTGTTTTGGTAACTAAATGCGCTCTTGACAGTGCCGAATATAGTGTCCTTGAAAGTTGACCAATCAGTTTCCAGAGCAGCGCTATCCACTCTCATATCCTGCAGAGAGTTCAGTGGTTATGGTATCTGCAAGAAATGCGCGTGAGTTTGGATTGCACAGCGTCCTTACGTCCAGCTCCTTCTTAAAAATGTTGCTGGGTTGACGTCCATGTTTGTGAGCAGGCTAGAATGAGGCTCTGCATTTCCCTGTCATTGCTCTTGTCAATCTTGTGATGAGCGAGATGTTCTTGATTTCCAGTGTTTGGAGTGAGAATATATCCAGGCTGTTTTGTGTTTCAAAGTTGTATTCCTCGCCACTTAGAAATAAAAGTGACGTTTGCAATAAAATTAATCAGATTTCCTTAACAATCATATTTGTTTGAGCTTCACAAATAAACTAAATTCCCCAAACCCACCGTTATCAGTTTCCATATCTGCACGGAAACAGCAAAAAAAAAAAAAAAAAAAAAAAAAAATTATAAATAACGAAAACAATAAAACGGGGGAAGTTTTTTTATGGTTCCACTGAAAATAATGAAATTTATGGCTTCGGTTTAATTTTATGTACAAGATAACTGGTGACATCTTGTAGATGGAAGAGAACAAACACATTATTACGGTTTTTATTTGTGTTTGTGATTCTTTTGTTAAGCGATGCAGGTCATTCAAACAACATCGACGGGTGGCAGTTCCGAGAGTCATTTAAAAACACTACAAGATTTCCAAATTTGTCATATGATTCAATAACTTTAACTTGTTCATCTCACAAAACAAACGTCTTTCAATGTTTTTTAGTTTGTTCCTACAAAAAGTAATGTCTTCCGTAAATTAAATCAAAAAGTAAAAACGGGAAGTTGTTGAGGAATTTATTAACTCTCCTGTGTTATCTTTGAGTGTATGCAGACAAGCTATGGTGGCAAAATGGCCGGTTGTTGTTGCAGTCCTGTTAAGCTTCTTTGCAGCAAGTGTATTTGTATATAAAGCTCGTGATTATTTTGAGAAGAATCAAGAAAAGAAGGAACACAGAAGATCATTTGATGACAAGATGAAGACTATGTCTGTAACTAACAAATCCTCAAAAAAGCTTTCTAAGAGAAATGAATGCCAAGCAGCGGAATGTATCAAAGTAGCAGCCGGGATAAGAAAAGCACTTAACACATCTGTGAATCCTTGTGAAGATTTTTACCGGTTTTCTTGTGAAGGATGGATACAACGAAATCCTATACCAAAGAGCTATAATGATTACTCGACTTTCACCAAACTTTCTCAAGAAATTGAAAGTGAACTTCATACATTGCTAGAGAAAAAGGACAAAACTCTTGACGACGAAAACAACACCGCATACGAAGCGCTGAGAAAAGCGAAATATTTTTATCAATCTTGCTTAGACGTAGACGAGATTGAGAGACTTGGACCAAAACCAGTGCTGGATTTTATCCGTGATATTGGCTCCTGGAGCCTGGCAACAGATAGTAGCTGGAACAAATCAAAATGGGACCCTTACAGCGTTTTAAGGAGCCTTCATAAATCACTGTTCCCAGCCCCTCCTTTTTTTACTGTTGAGGTTACTAACGACCATCTAAACTCCACCAAACATCTGATAAAGGTAGGAAGTAACCGTATGATATATATAATTGATGAGATTTTCCTTTACTCAATCTTTTCCTTATATTTGAAAATATTTGAGCCTTGTTCAAAATGTCTCGAGGAATAGAATGCATTTGTTCCAATTCTCTATTTACTTCACTGTTTCAACCCGTAAGACATCTTACTAACTTATTAGTTTAGAAAAAAAGCAAGCGGTCTTTTATTCTAAGCTCTTAATCTCGAAAATCCGTTAGTCAGTGCAACACAGCTCATAGTGTTGGCAACTAAAATGTGACAATCAAACAATTTGTTTTAAAAAAACGGTTCGTGTACAAAAGTTGTAGTAGCTAAAAACATTAAGAACTTTTACCCTTTAAGAAAATATATAAACATTTTCATAAAAAGACTAAAGAAAATTAAACATGAACGTTTTCTATCCATGTATATGCCACAGAAACTAAATATTATTTGGGGACTGGGCGAGCTCCTGATTCCTGTCCATACCAACCTCCGTTCTCAATTATCATTTTCTAGTTTTAAATAGTCAAGCCGAAGCTCCGAGAATTGCAACCACTTTAAAACTTCTGTCACTCATGACAATTGGCGTTAACACTTTTTCCCAGTGTGTAATGCCGTTTTTAAGAAATTTCGCCTCGCGTGCCCGGCGACGGCCCTCTAGGCTGTAACTTCGCACGCATGCAGGCACAAATATTCTTATTAGAGTAACGTTGATATATTTTCATACATTTAAATATAAATTTTCTACTTGGATTTCTTTAGTTAAAATATAGGAATGCTTAGAAAATTACACCTGTAATCACAAGGAAAGTTTTCAGCTTGTGTTAAGTGTGACCCAGGAATTAGCAAACGTTTATCATTAACTATGCGGAGGTTCTTGGCTATTTTTCTTTTTAATACAAAAATGAAATCTATTTTTGTTTACGTGCAGATTGGCCAGTCGGGTTTGAGTTTACAGCGGGACATTTACTTTAAACATCAAAAGGTAAGTATTAATTTTTTAGTATCCTGCTTTGGGTATCATTAAAGAACCGATTTTAAGGGACAATTGTGTAACTCGTGTCGTTTTTTTCAATCTGATTAGAAAAAAATGCTTCAGGTAAACCAAATATATTTCCCTTGAGTCAACTGAATGTATTTGAAGAGAATAAAATGTTTTATTTAAGGAATAAAACATGATCTCCGTACCTACATAGCCTTGTGAAAAACGAGGCAATCATTTGGGAGAATCCGAGATCAGATCAGTGAAACTCAAGATTCAGGCAAGAGTTTTCATGCACCTGCTCGAAAATTCTTACAAACGTTCGCCTCGGTTTTTACCAGGCTATAAATAAATAAAGTTTCCCTACTTCTAGCATGTAAGTCATTTGTATGTTTCTTGTTTGTTCTCAGAACATTATGAGCCCTAATAGCCCGGGGGGAAGGGCAGGGAGGGGGGAGGGGAAGAGGTACCCCCTATATTGGTATGATAGTGATCAAAATTGGCAATTTAATTGGTATTATTAGTGGTTTTCAGAAAAAAAATCGAAGTTATTTTATAACTTATAGAGGTCATTTTTTGCTATGTGGTATTTTTT
>JAPEIX020049701.1:0-11503 GCA_026122405.2 Zoanthus sansibaricus | reverse complement strand
GATGTCCCCAGACCTCTCTAGATACTTGAGCATTCGGCACTTGATGACCTCGTACCCACTCCAGGTGTACCTGCTTTTCCACTTAGTGTACCCCACTTCCCAAACCTTAAGAAACACACTGATTATGCTAAAGCAGGAAGGTTTTTAAAAATATTTTGTTGCAATATTTTCCATTTTAAATTGGCATTAATTTTATATTATTTATACCTATTGTCTCATCAGCTAAAATCATCAGTTTGACCTTTGGTCAAATTGATTGATCTCCCCATCAAATAAAATGATCAACAATTTCTCCGCAAACATAGAGAATTACATCATGTTGTGATTGTATGTTTGGAAGTTACAAAACATTTCTACCCTGAGACAGGGTACCTACTATATTTTAGCTTTTTAGTTATTCTGAGGTCTCTCGCACCCTTTCAGTTATTTATTTAATATTATTTTTATTATTATTACTATGTATTAGTAACACCATATGGTGGCCTTTGAAATGAAAAATAAAGGCTGATTTTAGTTGTTAAACTGAAACTTGTAACGAGTTAGTTGTAAAATGAGGTGTATTAACATATTGTCATTGTGCAATTTTATTTGATAGGTCACATGTGCTACAGAAAGTTTGTACGTACTTCATGTACAAAGTTCGTTACACTAACAGCAGCACGGAAATTCCAGAGTTCCCAATTGCACCAGAGATTGCACTCGAACTTCTCATGGCAGCAAACTTCCTGGATTGCTAGGTGGCTTAATCAATAATTTGTACTTACTTTTGTTTGTCTTAAAGAGACTTGTTTTGTATTTTTTGTAGAACAACATTTTCTTTGAAAATATCTAATCAGTGTAAGTTACTAACAACAAGATGATATGTAAGATTAAGAGAGCAAGTGAAAAACCTTTATTTTATACTTAAAACACATTCCTTTGAATATGAAAGTGAGAGATAATGGTAGTTAGCTAGGTATAATGAGCAATGCACTTTGATAAATTTCAAATTTACATAAAAACGATCTCATTAATTTTTTTTTTCTGGAAAGATACTGAATGAAGTAGGGTGCAAACAGTTTAAAATTCTTTAATTAAAACTGGCTTTTTCATTTTTTAAATTGGAATTACTTTTTCACTTTATATGTGTTATCTTTCAAAAGAAAAATAATTTTATTGTTCACTAATGTCTTAACAGTTTTTGACAACTGATGACAAAAAAAGTTATTTAATGCAGCTGAAACATGGGTTGTGTATCACATATAACAATAAATAAGGCCAAATAAAGGAATATCTTTGGATTTAGAAAAGTTTGATTTTTTTTAATTTAAATTTTGAAAAATTTAAGGAATTTCCACAGAAAAAAAATTGAAAACAAAAATCTACAAGGGCAGTTGCTGTGAAAAAACAAAAACACTGTGAGTCAGTTAAGAGATATATGAACCAAACAAGTTGTGTGTTCCGAGTTCAAGAGAAGAGCAGAAACACACTGATGACAATTATTGTCTACTCCCAATTTTTAATTTCAAATACCTGCACTATTGCTTTAATTGTATGGTGCAGCAGTCCAAACGACAAGGTTATTTGGGTATAATAGGTGGCTGTGACCACTAAAGGGGCCGTAAGGACGTAAGACTGTAAGGGCCAAACAGACGGTGGTAAGAGGTCCCACAGGCGGCAGTAGACTGCCGGTAACCAACTTTTATTGAAACCCCTGCTTAAAGATTTTGGAATAATTCTCATTTACCGACCCTGGTTTCCCACTTCTGGGGTTGGATGTGATGTGAGGTGTCTCCATTGTTTTCTATCTTCTGCCATACCTTCTTTGATGTTGAAGCTTTCTCATGTCCTCTTCCGCTACCTTACTCCAGGTCTTCTTTGGTCTACCTACTGGCCTGCAACCTTCCACTTCCATCTCCATTGCTCTCCTAAGTGTATGCTATTCTTCTTATCCGTACGTTTTACATGACCAAATCATCTCAAACTCATTTTCCTTCAAGGTGTCACACCTTCTAACTTCTTCATTCGTAATCCTTTCCTGCCATCTTTTGCTTGATATGTTGTAACATAACATTCTATGATCACAAAATGAACTCGCTCAGGCCTTCCAGTCTTTCAGTTAGTACACAAGTTTCTGCACCATACAGCAATGCAGGCCTAACACATGCACAGTAAACCTGTACTCTTCCTCCTGGGGAGTGCTACAGTTTACTTGCAAGTTTGCTAATTCCCTCCATTTACTCCAAGCAAAAGACATCTTATCTCTTACATCATGGAGATAACGAAAGCTGTCCACTATTTCCAGACTCAGGGCTTGACACTAATGGTAGCCAACTAGCCACAAACCAGTACAAATTCAGTTTTAAAAAAATAACTAGCGGTAAACTAGTTTGCGCTGCGTCGGTGTTTCTAAAGAAACAATTAAGTAATAAAAATGTAAATTCTACACCGTATTCTCTCTTTTATGGTGTAGAATTTACATTTTTATTACTTAACAAATTCAGTTTTGGCCAGTAGATTTTCTATTTCCACTAGCCACTTTGGCTAGTAAACAAAATACAGGTTTCTGTCTTTATCAAGGAAGATATCTCATAATCTCAACAAATGGCTAGTAAAAGAAAATGTTTGGCTAGTAGTATCAAAGTTGATACTAGCCATTAAACTAGTAAGTTGAAAAGTTAGTGTCGAGCCCTAAGACTATCTTCTCCCACCTCCAATCTCTGTGACACTTTTACAACTCCCTTCACACACGTTGGACATGTCAAGTTATCTCCTGCTCTTCTCAGATTTCTGACCTCTGAACCTCTTTGGTGACACTACCTTTCACAACATTGACACCATTCTGATTTTGCTCCATCTCCTCTGCCGCAAA
Source organism: Zoanthus sansibaricus (assembly GCA_026122405.2). Classification (NCBI taxonomy): domain Eukaryota; kingdom Metazoa; phylum Cnidaria; class Anthozoa; order Zoantharia; family Zoanthidae; genus Zoanthus; species Zoanthus sansibaricus. The sequence goes on along the minus strand of JAPEIX020049701.1, from coordinate 8,652 downwards.
CCCCACATGTGTACCATCCCATTTGTGGCCTAACAGCAGGTTCTCTTCCCATCACCATCAACTTGGTCTTATTTATGTTTACCTTAAACCCCTAGTCACCATCTCTCTTCTCCATGCACCAAATTTTCTAATTGCCTCCTTTTGTGATTCGGCTGTTATCACCAGGTTATCAGTGTACCACAAGCTCCATTATCATTCCCCTCTTGCCTCTCTGGTTGCCTCCTGCATTAACACCACAGATAGAAGAGGACTCAGTGCTTACCATTGATCTACTCAAACTCCAATCCCAAACTCATCTGAAGTACATGCTAGAATCCTGACCCTTGACCTTGTATAGCTAAGGTTATAAGTGCTACGAGACACTCGTTTTTAAACATTTTTTGAAATTACTTTTCAGCCCAACTGCCATAATTTCCTGTTATTCTTTAAGTCATGTGACAGTTGTTTCAGAGGAATCCTACTAGGTTCTCTTCTGGGGCGGATCCAGGATTTTGAAAAGGGGGGTTCGAAAAAACAAGCCGCCAAAGGCGGACCCATCTAGGGGGATCCGGGGGCATGCTCCCGTGGGAAATTTTGAAATTTAAGGTCCTCGGAAATGCGATTTCCAGCGTTTTGAGGGATGATGGTGGACGGTTTAATAACTTATAAACTATCTCTTTTTAAAGTAATTTTATTAAACATGGACTACGTTTAAGTCTTCACAATAATAGAGAACAACTGACTCCTAGAAAATGAAACTTACAAACGAAGAGGGGGACCCTAATCCAATAATTTCCGAAAGTGACCACTTTAGGGGCTAGATGAGTGAATAACGAACTTGATATTTTTCCAAGTAGACAAAAAAGGAAGCGCTTATATAGATCGAATTTTAGATTGGCATTTTGTTTCGTTCATGTTTTTTCCTCAGAAACCGCACGTGTTAGAATGTTTTTTCTTTCCGTTTAGGGGGTTCGACCGAACCATCCAAACCACCCCTGGATCCGCCACAGCTCTTTCATGAGCTCTTCAGCAGTTTTTTTTCCAGATTCGACTTTTGATACTAACCTACTAGCTAAAAATTTATCATGCCAAGGGCAAACAAAGACTACAAATACTTTACGGTCAAAAACAACATCCAATACACAAGACTTTCTCCAGCTGATGGTTTCTCAAAACCACATACAAAAGTCCTTGCCTTACACAGCACAGAACTAAGCTAATGACATCATCAAGAGTGATCCAACCAAAAAAACAAAAATAAGAAACACATTGTATTTTTAACTTTTATCCTTGTGCAGAGTAATTATAAGTGTGAAATTAAAATTATGTGATTAAGATCAATCTTTTATATATAATGCATAGCAAATTCTTTTTGCTGCTAGTGAAGCAAGTAGCCTCTTATTTGAAACATAGTGTAATCTTCAGATGCCACTAGCAACGAACATGTGATACATACAATCAGTGGTTCAAGTCCATACTATATTGAGAATTGATTCAAAGATGTCACTTGCATTTCAGTTCACAGAGTACGATGAGCAGTTCAAATCAATACATTAAATGCCAAAAATAGAACAGTATTTTTACTATAGCAAAATAGTACAACTTGCAGTTCTCACTTTCTATTATAAATAACTAGTCTTTACCATGTATATACTATTTGTTAGCATTCTGACATAAAGTTTTGTAAAAACAATATTGATTTAACTCCCCAAATACCACTTACCCAGAAAAAAGGGTCGGTCATTAAAATGCAAAAAGGAAATGGCAACATTTTGAATTACATGCTTGGAGCCAAAATGAATTATAGACTGTTTTGGGTCAGGTCGAAAGTAATAGTTTCCATATGATTGATTCTTCTTTTCAGGTTCTCTCTTGAATGCATAGGGTCACCTGATCTAAAATGACTTTCAGTTTGTAAAGGGGGAAAAAGGATAAGGGAATGTCATGTAGTATTCACTGCCACTAAAACTTATCCCTATATGATTGCTTTTAAAGTCAATTATTATCATCATGGTCTTTAAAAAGTCAGCTTTGTTAATTTTCACTTTAAAAGAACAAAGCTGAACTTTTATCACTTTAATTTATTTCTCTAAAGTTGACTCTAATTGCCAGTCAGAAATATAATTATGAAATGCTTTGTTAAAATGATTGTTTTAATGGTACAACATTTTTCAATATTTACAGTTACAAATTTTAAACATGTTTCACTCGTAATGGGCTATTTACAGTAAATAAATATATTTTTTTCTGTAAGCTCAAAATCTTTTTTTTCTAACTATACTTTGAAAATGACTATTTTTAAAAATAATATTACTTCAGTTAGAGCCATCTTCCATTGGTATTGTAGATAAAGGATTGTTTTCCAACATCCTGTGGACGATATGTTGCTGAAAGAATGAAAGAAATGGAATGAATAAAATTAGTTTTAAAAGGTGTTACTAAAATTGAAAGTTTCACAATGTAAATACAGACACTGTATAGCTCTTGTGGTTTTGGGCAGAAGTTTAAAATTTTTTAGGTTCAACTTAGTTTTTAACTGCAGAAATTCCTGCTGTAAGAGATCTGCAAGAAATCACAGGTTTTTAGTTTGAGTATGTTTTGAGTAGTAATTATACACTTCTTTTTCAAATTACTGTATAATATCCAATCTCTTGAGTATATGTACTGTACTAACAAATGAAATGGTCTTTAACTTTCAACTAGTGCAACTGAAAACCATGTACTGACGACACATTTTTTAGATTAATTCTCTTGTTGCCTTTTCCTGTCTAAAAGTTGTAAACCTTAAGTTTATAGTGATGTTATGATTATGCTTCTGGTGCAATACTTTTGGCACTTTTTTGGTATAACTTTAGGCATTTCTGTAAATTGATGTACCTCTTACTTAATTATTTTGTTTGAATAATTTGATGTTATGACTGTTTGAGATAAAAACTTTACCAAAAGTGAATCAACAACATTTTGAAAAATTTAATAGTGGGTTACACCCAGTTTGACCAGTTTAAGGCATATCATTTTGTGGGCCGTACTATTATTTTGTTATACCATTTGAAGAATTTTAATTAAAGTGGTTTTTGATTTAGATAAACCTTTTTCTACTTTTCATTGAAACATGAAGAATTTTTACCATCTCAGTTATAGCATTGTATTAAAGATGACTGCCAACGGCAACGAAAGATTGTCATTAACATGTACAGTATTGAACAAAATCTTTGTTCTCTTGATTTTGAGTTCTTTATAGTTTGAAATTATGAGTTTTCTGGTCATTAATTCAAGACTTACAGTAAGTCCCAAATATCGATCCCCAAAACTGACTTTGAATTACATGCAGGCATTGACATTCAGAATGCCAAGTGGGTAGGCCAAAATGTCTCAAATTTGTGCACCAAAACAGTTGCGCCTTTATTGCTTTGTAATGGTTTAGCTCAGTTTAGCTTAGCAAAGCTAAAAAAGGAACATCTTTTATATCACCTGGACCTGGAGCATCAACAGCAGATAACTGATCTCCTGACCATCTACTTGTCGTCGATACAAATACAGCACTTGACATAAAATGTCTTTGTGGTCCTTCATAGTTCACCAAATTATAATGTCCTGGACCAGGTTGTGGTTCAGCAGGAGTTAACGGCAGTGCAGGGGCTGATATACACAGGTAATGCTTGTTTCTATGAAAAAGGTGTTAAACAGGGTTATGTGTCCATAAATTAATGTGCAGTACTTTTATTTTTTGAAACTTACTTTTCATAAATTAACTAACTACGTGCTTTTTTTAAATTTTCATCACCCTTGCTAATTTCATTTTTCTTCTATATTAATAAATAATTCATTGCAAGTAATTCTTGTTATATTTATTAATTATATATGATGTAAAGCGGTTTTGAACTTATATAGGAATTACTGTTATTACTAATAAATAGACAATAATATACTCACAGAAAACCTTTTCTTTTTTGTCGCAATTGATCATTCTCCTCTTTAAATGGTTGGTAAGTACCTGGTCCAGGAAATGGTACTGGACTTTTCATCATTTTTCTCATTGTCGTAGATTTAAAAGGAGCTGAAACAGTCTTTGGAGTTTCACTGACAAGCTTGTCACTAATAGAGTAGTGACCTGTTTTAAATATACAAGGAATGATATGTATTAGACAAACTTGATCTTCCAACAAGAGTCTTTTATAAATTCTTTTTTTATAAATAAAATATGTGAGATTGTCTAGCAAGAGGCAGCCTTGCAAAGGAATGTTGTTTGAAACAGTGGTTGATATTTTGACAACTTACAATTACCTGACGTGTAAATTAATAACAGTTACTGTTCATCATCAGCAAAGTAAAAATAAGCCGAAGAATGGAATCTGTCTCACAAAACCATACTCTACTGCAGTTCCTAATTTCAAACCACTGACAGAAAAAAAACATTTAATTAAGTAACAGTTACCCCACTTGACTGTCAAAGTTTCTTAATTTAATATTAACATTATGTTATAAGTTCTTCTCTAAAGAAAACAGGAAACATCTGGTATGATCTTGTAAGATAAAGGAAGAATTTACAAGAATCAAATATTTTTAGAAACTAGTATGTATACTTACATGGAGATGGGAAATTGGCAGTAGCTCTATTTAACGGGCCAACCCTCTTTGTTCTACAAGGTGATAAGACATACAAGAGATCAGAAACACCAATCCCCAAAGTTCAAAATACAGGCCTAGGAGCTTCTTTAATTTGGGGGGCTAATATTTTTGTGTCAACCATTATTAATAAGTGTTCACATCTAAATGCATTGTGATATGTCTAATGTGTTGCCAATTTAGGTAGTCCCAACAATTGACTTAAAAACCATACAACTCTTAAATTGATAATCCCTATGTTCTTATTTTAACCAATACCAAGATGTGGGCGAACAGGCAAGTCTTGAGGAGTGTCTTGTTTTCTTCATAATAATGCTGATTTGTGCATCTATAACTAAGCGTGACCATAAAATGAACTTTGGTGATAATGCATAATGAAGTTCATACAACTGTAACCATATTCTTTTGTTCTTATTTCAAAAGTGTTGGAAGCTTTGTAACAATTGGGAGGGGAGGGGGAGTACAAACTCGTGAGGCCCCACCATGGTTGACTCCGAGTAAGAATTTTTTTAAAATTTCGAGACTCGAGACTGTTGAAAATGGCCATTTTTGAAATTTTAGCCTTTTTTCGAAAAAGTAAGCTCACTGGTTTAAAAGTCATTCATTATTTATTCTATAATTAGTAAAATATAAGAGAGGGGAGGGGGGAACCCAGCTCCCCCACTTTCATTATTGGGGAGCCCATTTTGAAAAATCTGAAGAACAAGTGCAATGATAGTAGAGAGTTGTGCATTAGTTACATTATCTGAATCCTCTGGGAGAAGATTCCCAAACAGCTGCCTTTGTAGAAAAATTGCAGAAAAAATTGCAGAAAATTGCACCAAAAATTCACAGCCATGTTGCAAACTGACTGTGACATGGTCAATGCTTGTAGCAGGTTTGCAGCCAAAAAATGGCACACGTTTTCTACCATGCAAGCTTATTGGCTCAACTCCCATCCAATCAGAACACTGCTTATGTTCCATTGCTTTTAGCAAACTTTGCAAAAAAGGAATCAGGAACAAATGAAGAATGTTGTTGTAAACTTTTAATTAATTAATTTTTTTTTCAAAATGAGGAATTTAGTGTTTCATGATTATAACAACCTGCAGGTTCTGCAAGGTAATATTCAATGGCTACTAATAAAGGTTGCTAGCTATGCTATATCCTTTACGAGCTAGGTGGCCCGTGAAGCTGGGGTGCTTATCTCCAGATACTGTAGTGTTGAGCAGATAAGCGTCTGGGTCACTAATCCATCAAGGGTTAGCCTTTAGCAGATCTGGTACTTACAGTACCTATGTATCCCAGAAGGATGGAATGCTGAGTTAGCTTAGGTGAAAAAGAGGGACACACAAATATTCTAATCTTGGCAGAGCCAGTGGATCAAACTGCAGCTGGGGACCTTGTTGGAATGCAGAGATCTTACCAACTGTGTTACCAATGTCCTAAAGATTGAGATGAGTGCTTTTCTTGTCAATGTCAATGATACACCTTTTTAACCTAGAGTTTATTTAAAAAAACCACTGACACATTTTACTTGTTCACAGACACGTTGCAGTAACTTTTTCAAAAATATTTCATAAGTACCTTCTGCACCACATTTGTTAAACTAGCTCTTTCTAGAAAATTTTATTTACATGTTAATGAATACCCAGTGAAAACTTACTTTGATTTAAATGCTGCACAAGCAGCCACGTTGTTTTCATAAACAACTCTCCCTGTAGTTTTTCCAACCTAAAACAAATGGTTGATATTATGGATAAGTTTTACTGTCACCAAAAAAAAATATTGAATTTTTAACTGATGTTTCGGACTGGAGTCCTTTATTGAAGTGAATGCCGCAGTCACTCAGACAAGGAGTCCAGTCTGAAACATATCAGTAAAAACTTATCCATTTGTAAAATTGTTTCTATAGAGACACTAATGCAGTATTCCATTTATGGTTAATATTATGCTCAATTATTTACTAGGTTCAAAACAAATTTGGTACTGTTGTGTCCAATGTGAAACATACTTAGCTAATTTTGATTCTAAAGTAGAACTGTAAAAATGTTTGTGAATGAAAATGATCGAGTGCAAATTTAGTTCATTTCATTCTTAAGTTTTCATTCAAAGTTAAGTTATATAAGACAGGAGATAAATACTTATAAACAAAATAAATTTAAATACTTAATGATATTAACTGCCCAAAAGAGGCTTTGTTTTTTCAGTATTACTCAATAACCATTTAGTCTGTCTCCCAGTTGAAAATCCATATCCTTTCATTAGTTCTAGTTGAGGACTTACTGTATTCAAATCCCACACTAATCACTGTCAGAGCATGACTATACTAAACTCATTAATATTTAGTGGTTAACATTTTAAATACTACAGTAAGTAATTTTCAGCTTTTTCCTTAACATATCTGACTACAGAAAAGCAGCATGATAATTTTGCCCTGCTTCAATGTTTTCTCTCAGAAACTAACGCTGTTTAGATGCACTCACGACTCAAATTTCCTGTTGACATCAATGTTACTTTGCGAGTCAGTGTAATTTGTTTTACAAGCTGTCATGAAAGCTATAATCAGGTGCTAAACTACAGAAGGCAGGTTTAATCTTTGGAACTTAAATTATTCCTGTGCAAACCTTGTTCTTTAAAAGTATCAGCACAAAATTCAAATCAGAATTGTAAGTGATTGGGATTGAAGTGTTTCATTTTCATATTTTGGCTGCATTATGTAGTTTAATAGTATAAATATAGTTAGATCTTTTAAGTACTCACATTGTAATGGTTTGGAGCTGGCATCTGACTTTTCCTAAACTTGTCCCTGTTCTCGGCAATAGGCTGGTGAAAGTTTCTGTGAACAAAATTCCCAAATGACTCAAAAGATAAGCAAGAGAGGAAAGCTTGCTGACTCCAGCACCATTTTCACATTCATTTGTTTTAATATATTGACTGACATGTGTATGTTAATGGTGACGTCACTCTGGTGGTGACAAATTACTCATGAACAGTTCATATTTCGTACTTTGCTTGTTCTACTTTGTTTTCCAGTTGTTGTGAAATAATCTAAGGAGTATTCAAGAATATAACAACATTTTCCTAGAAAAATTTTGATTTTATATAATTTATATGCTGTCATTTTTAAAGTAGTTAACGACTTAAAACTACACCTTCTAATGAATGTTAACATGCTCTTTCCATTTTTGAACATTACTTTGTCCTAACTAATACATTTAAAATGGGTGTAATTAATTTAAGGTGGGTGTGGTCATGTAATGGCAAAGGGCCTATTCTGAATACCACCCTCTCCCTTTCTTTTGAAATGATATAAAAGATGAGCTGATTCTCAAGATTTAACATTAATTTTGTAGAATGAACTTTGCATTCTGATACTATAATGTCTAAAAATACTAATGAATTTTTTATTCCTAATAGTTATGACTAAATTTTATTTCACAACTATTTATCACCTTCTTCCTTCTTTATGGAATGATATAACCATAGATAATGATATGATGATGAAGAGCTTTATGCAGATCCATATCTATCCCTTTACAAACAGTTCATTCATTTTAAAATTTCAGTTGTTCTGATGTTGGTCTTAATTAATAATTGCTTGAAATGTCAGCTTATTGTGTACAGCTTACACAGCATTAGCTGAACATCTCAACATAATAGTTGTGTTGATTAAATCACATAAATAAAGTAATTTTGACCCTTGTTTGATCTGTACCCCCCTCCCTTCTCCCATCATCCTCCACTCTTTCTCCCCCCTGACCTTTGCTTAAAGCCATCGTTAGCTTGTACTATACACAAAACAAACCAATTACCAACCCTGTTACTCCGCTCTGGTTATAGTAATGCTCTCTTTCTGTATGTTGTTCATACTGACCTTAAATTTAAAAAATAATACAAAATTAATTAAAACTAGACGCCTATTGGCGTTTACTCGGGCTACCTAATGTGCACTGTGGGCTGCCCGTGTTTCATAAAGGAAAAAGAATTATTTTGACACTGACAGCGGAGAGTTGTTGGCAGCATGAGTATAAATTTACCTAGAGAATTTTAATTTATTCTTTGTTA
>JAPEIX020049671.1:0-11505 GCA_026122405.2 Zoanthus sansibaricus | reverse complement strand
AACCCTGGTGGCACTCGGGTGTGCCACATGGCACGAGGGCGAGACCCCACGTTTCGGTCTCGTCCGCGCAATTGGATCCCGAGCTACCAGTTTTTGATGAAGATGGTCCTTTCGACCTGCAACCTCTTCAGATATATAAGCACGTTCTTCCAGGAGTGCTGTAGGTTTGAAGTTGGAGCGTGTTGATTTTTCACTGTGGAACAAGTTGTATTCACGTGAAATAAACCGTTGAATGCCATTAAAAAAACGAGGCGCTTGTGCGACCCAAAAGAAACCTGGAGACAAACATCATTTTTTTCCCAAATCGCCAGGTGGTCACCTCGTGGCTGCTCTTGCTTCTGTCCTGGATGTACGAACATGTTACCTGGCTGGCTTTCTCGCCCCGTGAATTGTGAATGCGAAGACTAAAAGTGCCACTAAAAGAATGAGATTTTCAGCAGTTTTTCAGCAGAGAAACTATGACAAATTCATACAAATTCTACACGGCCCGTATCTTGACGACATTGATGTATTTCATAGATTTCTTAACAATACTCTTGATATTTCATAGTTTGGCACGTCGGGTCCCTGACAGATGCAAAGCCAGAGTCCACCCAGGTCTACACTCATGACCAGCAGGCCTTCAGTGCTTTCCTGGCCAATCGGCCCGACGAGGATCGTCTGGGGATGTGCCCTGGTTGGTCTCACCACCATGCGGTATGAACATATCCAGGTAGCTGCTGTGTAGTGTACATGTGAGGACAATGCTACGACTCCAGAGGCAATTTCATCATCAAAACTTTTCAAGCTGTGCGCCAGTTTGCGTCCAACGCAACATTGATTGATTCTGGCGCACTGACCATGTCAAGGTTTTTGAGACATTTTTCCTTCCGTCGAATTGTAAAAGCATTTATGTTGTTGACTGCTGTCATTCCATGAAAAAGTATCAAAACTAAATATAATGCTTTGCTCCGTTTTTTGTCGTGTTCCTTGTTGCCTCCTCATTATTTTTTCAGCTTTCTGTCACAACCTCGATAAGAGGAGTGTCATCATCATCTGACGGTGGAACCAGGCTATATTCACCTTGACTACTCTCAAAGTTGTAGTTAGTAGCAACCAACGGTGGGCGCTCGTTGTCATGGTGATGGAGGCCAATGAGGGCCTGATATAACAGGGCACCCAGTACTCCACCAATCATACAGGCGATTACTGGAATCCACCACCAGCTGCTGTGAACCCTGGTCGTAAAATAATCTGGATTAAAAAAGAAAATCTGGAAAAGATCCTACTCTTCCCTCTCCTAAATCTCAAGCTAAACTTTACGTCACTTCCATGAGATCAGCTTTTGCCCATGGGGGTTGGGGGGAAAGGGAGGTCAGCACCTTTTATGAAATCTAAGATTAACACAAAAAATGTTAGTCGCAAATGGTGATAAAGAAAGTGACAAATCAGAGGAAACTCTCAAGCATCCTCGGTCAAGACATTGCGCTCAAACAATATTGTACCTAGTCCTTTTTCTTTAATGAAAACAAAACCCGGTCAACAGGCTTTCATTTAGATGTGTTTAAGCTTTGCTGCTGCTCTGTCTTTATCGAACCGTAACGATTTGAGAACGCAACCAAAAGTGGGCAGGCGCAGTTTTAAGATCTCTGCTTTCCGACCAAAAGGTTATTAGTTCAATTGCGGCTCTACCGAGATCTGAATGTTTGTATGACTTCTTTTCCGCCAAAGCGAACTCAGTTTTCCATGCTTCCGGGGTAGGAAAATAAATACCAGCGCCTGCTAAGAGCTAAGCTGTAATGGATTAATGTCCCGTACAGGGAAAGTCAAAGACTATAATCCACCAACATCACAGAAACCTGATATAAATGCTTGGAGCGTAAAGGATTTAGTTAGTTAGTTAGTTTGTTAGTTAGTTAGTTTGTTTGTTAGTTAGTTAGTTAGTTTGTTTGTTAGTCTGTTAGTTAGTTTGTTAATTAGTTAGTTAGTCAGTCAGTCAGTCAGTCAGTCAGTTAGTTAGTTTGTTTGTAAGTTAGTTAGTTTATTAGTTAGTTAGTTTGTTAGTTAGTTAGTTAGTTAGTTAGTCAGTTAGTTAGTTAGTTAGTTAGTTAGTTAGTTTGTTTGTAAGTTAGTTTGTTAGTTAGTTAGTTTGTTAGTTAGTTAGTTAGTTAGTTAGTCAGTTAGTTAGTTAGTTAGTTAGTTAGTCAGTTAGTTAGTTAGTTTGTTTGTAAGTTAGTTTGTTAGTTAGTTTGTTAGTTAGTTAGTTAGTAAGTTAGTTAGTTAGTCAGTTAGTTAGTTAGTCAGTCAGTCAGTCAGTCAGTCAGTCAGTTAGTTAGTTAATTAGTTAGTCAGTTAGTTAATTAGTTAGCAAGCTTATATTAACTTGTAACCGGAAGTGGATTAGAAAAAGAACACGTGCAAATGCACATAGTTACTGTAGTTGTCATGTAAGTGTAAAGTGCCATAGTAGGTAAAGGTAACATGTCTAGCGAGAATCTGTTTAAGATTTATTGCAGCTACAATTAACAACATCTGTTATAGAGTACGCTACATCCGTTTTGGGTAATTTGCCTACATATAAGTTAGAATTTGTAGGAAGGACAGACAACGGTGTATTTTTGCCCTTTGTTTTCCCTCTGAGAAACAAATTAAAGTCTTTTGTTTGTCATTTAATGCAAATAGTGTCGAAACAAAAGTTGACGCCATCTTTACCGCGTGAATTAAACTGCGATGGTATTGAGCGTACTAGTGTAAACAATTGAAAACAAAGATCCCGTATACTGTTATTTTGCGATATCAATAATTAGCTCTTAAGCAATCCTTGGATTAACTTGAACTTCACAAAAGTATAGCATGCAAGTGGATGCGTTTTCTTATTTCTTTCACTAAGAAAATATGAAACTTCATTCGCAAGCTTGCTTAGTATGAAAACAATGAATAACCTGGCAAAACTGCGTTGGCCAGCACGGAAGAAATATTTTGCGTCAAATGGCAGTCGATTGATCAGCCACAAAAAACACAAACGAGTTTAAAATTTAAACTAAAGTTTGTTTAAATAAAGCTCAACAAAATGGTAACTTACGTGAACACGTGTCCGCCCCAACCCGCCATTGCTGTGAAAATCCTCGGTCCCAAATCACGCGCGGGATTCAAAGCAAAACCCGTGTTGAAACCAAACGTTGCACCAATAGTAAAAACAACCAGTCCAATAATAAGTGGTATTACACCCTTGGGCGGGGCACTGTTCTTCTCATCTGTGATGGCGCATATACACCCAACTAGGAGCATTGTTCCAAACACCTGCAATAGTAGATTTACCAGTATTTTAATACACCGGACCTTCCACAGTAACACCAGTGAAGATATTTAGCGGAGTTTTTTTACTTAAAAATGGCTGCGATTTTAACATTCTTTTGCCTACATTCAAATTAGCTCAACTAGCCCCGTTTGTGGTAAGATATTCTTTTGAAAGCGTACCTCAAGAACAAGGCCAGTAGAGATAATTTAAAAACTTATGATCAAAAAAAGACGATAAAAAATATCAGGCCAGTACACAAAGGAAATGCGCAGGGTGTGCAAGAACCCCCACCCCTTCCCCTCCCAAAGGCCGTAAAGGTCCACAAAGTCCACTCAATAAAAGTAATAAAGAAAGAAATAAACTATACAATGAAAACTTATCACAAAGTTATTTTTACACAAAACTTAATCATTTTTCATGCTGTCCTGAAAATGTGTTAATTGGGTGGATGGTGCCAAAAAATTTTGGTCGCACTCCCCCAGAAAAATTACTGCGTACGGGCCTAAATGTTGGTGCAATTTGTGATGAAACTATGTCGATGTCACATCAAGTCAAACAGTATCGGCAAATCTGCCTTTTTTATCTTGAGCTTCACTGGTTACCAATAGAGAAACGCATAATCTTCAAAATCCTTCTACTTACCTTCAAAGCTCTCCATGGTCAAGCCCCTACCTACATTTCTGAGCTCTTGGTTATCTACAAGCCTGTCCGAACCTTACGATCCTCTAGCGCACTCCTTTTTAAGACTCACTACTTCAAACTCAAGAGTTATGGTTATCGTCAGTTTTAGATCTGTGCACCCTACCTCTGGAACAATCTACCAAAACACATAATATCTGTCTCATCTTTCAACTTCTTTAAGTCTCAACCAAAGACCTGTCTTTATAGACAATCTTACACTTAATTACTTCTGTATTTTCATTTTTTTCTCAGTATTTCTTTAATTTTTAGTTTTAAATTTTATAAAGCGCTTCGAACATTGCTACCAATGGGTTTCAATCAAGACAAAAAAACCGAAAATTGCTAACGATGAGATTCCATAAATCAATGAAGACACGGGACACAAAAATTGCTACCGATGGGTTTCCAAGAATCAATCAAGACACGGAACCCAAAAATTGTTAATGATGAGATTCCATACATCAATGAAGACACGGAACCCAAAAATTGCTACCGATGGGTTTCAATGAATCAATCAAAACACGGAACCCCAAATTTGCTACTGATGGGTTTCCAAGAATCAATCAAGACACGGAACCCAAAAATTGCTAACGATGAGATTCCATAAATCAATGAAGACACGGAACCCAAAAATTGTTAACGATGGATTTCCAAGAATCAATCAAGATACAGAACCCAAAAACTGCTAACGATGGGTTTCCATAAATCAATGAAGACACGGAACCCAAAAATCGTTACCAATGGGTTTCCATGAATCAATCAAAACAATGAATCCAAAAATTGCTAATAATGAGATTCCATAAATCAATGAAGACTCGGAACCCAAAAATTGCTACCGATGGGTTTCCATTAATCAATCAAGACGCGGAAACCAAAAAAGTACGTTTCCCTATGACCTGCACTTCACTATGTCCTTCGTCTGATTTATATTGTAACCTTGATATAACTTTATGCATTCTACTCTTTTTTTGTTATTTTTCTATTTATATTGTTAATATATACTTGTATTATATGATTTTATTATTCTGATGATGGCATGCGACATCCCGAAATATGTCCACATGAATAGACAACATGGATCACTCACATTATAGGCGATTATGTTTTAGCTGTTCACACATTACGCGTATTTTGTTGGATTTAATTAAGTATGTACACTCTTTTTTTTAAGAACTTCAGACTGAAAATTGGCCAAAATGCTGAGAACACATCCGAGGCAGAGGAATGGCCGAGAACTTTATTTTGTTACATTACGGCAGTAAATCATGAAATCAGCAAATAGTCGATAGTGCAACACTGTTTGCAACTAGAGTAAAATAGATGAAAATTTTACTATAGCAATTTGCAGGACTTATTATTTGCTCTTTTACGTTATATATCTTTAGCTTGTTTTTTTTCTAAAAAACATTAACTTATTCCATTCCTCGTTGTTAAATATTAGAAAACGTTTAAAAAGCTAAAATCTCCAAAATATTTAAGAACATTCAGCCTCGGCCCAAAAATAAGATGTTCTTATTAAAAATAGTGTATGTGTGTATGCTGTTCTAGGTTATAAATATAAATTCAACGGTTTTTTCATGTCACCTTGAAACTGACAAAGATGTGAGTCACATCGAAACATGTCTTACAAACTAAAAAGTTTAGTATTTTTTTTTCATATCGTCTTACTGCTTTTTCGCCCATTTGGATCAATATGAAAGTTTTGATAATAAGTAACGTCATGCTGAAGGTTAAAAGTTCTAAAAAATGTTGGTTGTCACATTCCAGGACCACCATTTCAAGGCTCGTATCAATGTTACCTGATCTCCAAAACCATTGCTGTTGGAAACAAAGGGTTGAGGATATGTAGCCCATATTCCAGCTGTTCCATTCTTTCCCAGGATTTGACGAGTACCGCCATCAAAGTATTGCAAAGCATCTACATTTTTAATAATCATAATGGTAAGTATTGTTATTGGTAGTACTACATGACCACTACCACCATCATTATCGCCATCATTATCACCACCATCTTCACAATCATCATCATCACCACCATCATCACCATCATTATCATCTAATCATCATCACCTTCATCATTACCATCATCTTCACCATCATTATCACCATCATCATCATCATCATTATCACCATCATTATCATCACAATCATCATCACCTTCATCATTACCATCACCTTCACCATCATCATCACCACCATCATCATCATCATCATTACCATCATCACCATCATCATCATCATCACCATCATCGTCACCATCATCACCATCATCACCAACATCATCACCATCATCATCACCACCATCATCACTATCATCATCATCACCACCATCATCATCACCATCATTATCATCTAATCATCATCACCTTCATCATTACCATTATCTTCACCATCATTATCACCAACATCATCATCACCATCATTATCATCACAATCGTCATCAACATCATTACCATCACATTCACCATCATCATCATCACCATCATCATCATCAGCAGCAACATCATCATCATCATCACCATCATCATCATTATCACCAACATCATCACCATCATCATCACCACCATCATCACTATCATCATCATCACCACCACCATCATTAATAAACTAGGAATAATTTACACAACAGCAGCCTCCGCCATCACTAAGATGTGATATATTCAATAGTTGATTACTTTAACGTATGAAATTGTTGACCAAACACCTGTTTACAGGAGATTTCCTTGACTACGATCAAGTGGACAATAATTCTTTTACTCTCCATGGACAATGCAATATTCTTCAAACAAACGTTATTTTAAAACCTTTGCTTTTGATATTTATTCTATCGTTTTTATAATGTTTATTCTAAAAGTTGAACCATTTTATGCTAATTTTACTATCTATCTTTCACCAGTATGTCATTCTACTCATTTTACTTGAAGAAGGCAGCACTTTCAGTTGCCGAAAGCTTGCTTTTTAAAGTATTTTACCAGTGAACGTTTTTAACGTTTTTATAAGTGAAATTCCATTGGCAGTGTTCTCCCTAGGTACTTTAGAACAGGCGGGAGCCGCCTGGCTTAATACACTGAAAAATTATTGCCGCCTGGCTTAAAACTGAAGATTTAGCCCAAAGTAATATCTCAAGTGGGAATATACTATCAATAAGTAAGAAGAATCACAATAAAATTGGTGAAACATTTTTTGCTTGTGTCGTTTTTATCGAGTGATGCGCAGTCAATATGATTACAAGCACCCTTGATTTGCCCCTGCTTCTTGCTGAAAGAATCTCCCCTGGTCTTTCAAAAATTCTAGGGAGAACACTTAATGTAATAATAATAGGGCAAATAAATCGCCATCGTGGGGACACGTCTGCAACATCGCGTGCAATGTTTTGGTTGTTGTGATGCTGGGTAACTACGCCGCGCTATCACAAGCAATGTTGCGTGATTTTATTGCACCGTTTGTCCATCTACAAAAAATCTGTTGCGCGCAATGTTGCATAAAATGTTGCACCGTGTGTCCGCGCCTTAAGGATACTTGGTAAAATTTCCCTAGTGGGGCGTACTTTTGTTTAACTATGCAAACTAAACCTTACCCAGGCCCTAACGTCTATAGTAATATACCCGATGAAACTGCATTCATAAATGAGTACGCCCCAGTACGGAAATTATCCCGATTACTACCCGCTTTTTTTATAAGAACCCAGGCCCTAACTTCTATAGTAATATACCCGATGAAACTGCGTTCATAAATGAGTACGCCACAGTACGGAAATTATCCCGATTACTACTCGCTTTTTTTATAAGAACCAGTAAATTTCCCGAGGCTCATTGTTCTTAAATTTTTGGCTCCTTTAGTCTCAATTTGTTTTTAAATTGTTCGCATTTCTGTGAGTGGTTGGAAATAGCGAGTTGTCCACAAAGCGAGAGCTGACTGTATTAAAGACAACCCGCTATTACAGACAACCCGCTATACACTAAATGACGGTCCCCAGGGTGTCCGCTATAACGAGAGTTGACTGTATCATTTCTATATCATTTTGGACAATTTATAATAGATATGATATAAACGGGAAGCGGTGCTTCCATGTTTTTACTGTGCACATTGAGAACGTGAAAAATTCAATAAGGTTTCAATTAGAAACACTTTCACTTTTTTTCAGCCTCAGCCTGAGCTTTTTTTTAAACTGACCTTAATTTTCGGACAATCTGAGTCTTATTGTTCTTAAAAAGTTGTTCTTATAAAAAAGAGTCTTTGACTTTGAAAAAGAGGACAGAATTTAGCTTAGTATAAACCTAATAACGGTCTAGGACGCATCCTGCATTCTGATTGGCTACTCATTAAGAGTTCAATTTGTGATAGCCTACTAGTACAGAAAAGATGGCGGATCAAAATAGTAATGAGCCCCGTTTTGCTATATCATCAAAGTATTTCATCGATAATTTAATTTGTACATCCTTTTTTGACCAATTAGTAGGTTTGTACTAAAACAATTAGACCTATCGGCCTCATGGACTTCGAGTTTGAACAACCCATTCAGCCTACGACATCATGAACTATTTACTCGTAATCCATTCGTCCTAAAGGTCTAATTGTTAAATAGACATTTACACCGATAAAGGACTACAGTCCGAAACGCCAGTTTAAATTACTTTCACTTCTTAGATATTTATCAAATTGTTTCTACACCGACGCAATATCTCACTTAGACTTACGACTGAGCAATAACTCACCATAATACACGCCGTAACAACAAGCTGACGCAATTATTGCTCCCAACATCTGAGCCAACCAATATACGGGAACTTTCTTCCATGGTAACTTCTTTATGACAGCAAAAGCGAGCGTAACCGCTGGATTCATATGTGCGCCTGAAGAAAAAAGCGTCAAATTAAAACGGAAATTGACTTCCACTGCAGAGTCCACCGGGGAGGAAACGTTCGCCGTTTAAGCGTTGAAACCAGATAGGTTTGAATTCGAGACTTCAGACCGCCAAATAGTAGACTGTCATCAGGCTTTCCTTAAAAAGCTCGGGTGAGAATAGCAAAAAAGGAGTGGGGATCGGGGAGGTCTCCCCCGAAAAACGTTGAGGGTGCTCATCGAAGGAAATAAATTGACCCTAAAAAATAACAAATTGGGTGTGGTCCCTTGAAATGGTATCCTAAAAGATAGCAATTAGGTTGCGGTTCTTAAAATATTACCCCTGAGATTTATTAGAGATCATGAACACACTGTCAAGTTACTGTTATGCGGTTTAGATCCTTTAGCAAGTAACTTGCTAAATGACTTTGTCTATTATCACTTTGCCGAGTCACGTGTCGCATTTTGGCGTTGTCGACAAAATCTCTCGTGATTCTGAGCTGTGATTCTTATACCAGCTGGTCAGCTTAATATGGAACCCAAAAAGATAATCACGTAGAGATACCTTAAAAGATAGCAAGACCCCGAATTTTAAACTCTGAAAGATAGGACGAGCTCCCCCGACGTTTTTAAGGGAAGTCATCCCCCCCTCCCGAGGGGCGGACGACGAGGTAGACTTTGTTTAGACTGGCCCCCTGATTTTCATCTTTTGTCCTACGATTCTCACGCATAATCGAGATCCTGTTGGTAATCTAGGTAAATACCTTCAAACCACTCCTCATTCTGTCAGTCGGAGGTCTTTCAAACAATGACAATCATAAGTTCCTGAAGTGGATTGTTTTTTAATATTGCAGTATAAGAATAATTCAATTCTCGGTAGCACCGATTATTTTCAAAAACTGAGGTAAAGATCGTAAAAAAACCCAGCGAAAACAATAATATATTATGTTGACATTACTGATACCCAAGCAATTAAAGAAAACTTGACTTTTTTCTTGCACATATTTTACAACCACATCATACTTGGTCATCTTTAAAAGCGTTCATTGTCTGCAACTTTTCTGGGCATTCATTGCAACATTATCATTATCAGAAGCGTTAATCAACATAAACAACAACATTAGCACCGACATCAACATTAGCTTCAACACTATCATAATCAGCGACATCATTCAACATCAACTTCGTCATTAGTGCAGACACCAACATCAACTTCGACGCTATTATCATTATCAGCAACATCATTCAACGTAAAAAACATCATTAGCACCGACATCAACTTCAACATTATCATTATTAGCAACATCATCCAACATCAACTTCATCATCAACAGACATCAACTTCAACATCATTATCAGCAACACCATCCAATATCAACTTCGTCATCAACACCGACATCAACATTATCAGCAACATCATTCAACATCAACATCATCATTAACACCGACATCAACATCAACGTCAACGCTATTATCAGTAACACCAAATAGGAACTTCATCATCGGTATAAGCATCAGAGCTAGCAGCATAGTAAAAACAACAACAAAAAAAACCCGCATCTTCAGCAACAATAACATCATTAACAATTTTAGCATCAACAACATCTGCATCAACACCTAATAGACCAGTTTTCCAATGCAGATGCCGCTAACTTCAATAACAACGGGCTCAGTTTTTGCAGTGTTAGCCTCAATATGAAGTTAAATATTCTTAAATACCAATGCAGTTTTACACTACTTGTATTGTGTATTGTTGGAAGTGCGACTTGTCGTTCTCTCTCGCAAGTATTTTTGAATATTTAACAACAAAAAGAGTTTAACACTGCAAAAACTAAATCCGCTGTCATTGAAGTTAGCGGCATCTGTAATGCGAAACTGGTCAATTCCTGAGCATCAACTTCAACATCAGCATGGAAAAACAACAGCATCAGCATTTTTAAAAACAGTGTAAGCGTCTACACTAACGAAATCATGCAATATTAACAACATAAACCAAATAAAGGCACAAACACAAACACAGAAAATTCGCTCTCACCTGATATTCCACTGCCCCAGTAACAGCCGAATGTTATCCCCATTCCCCATCCAAAGTTGACCGAGAAAAAAGTGCCGAATTGGGATCTACTCAAAACATACTGGGCTACAGATCCGATGCCAAAAACCTGCATTGGAATATAGAAATTGAGTTTGCTTAAAGCTTGGCTTAAACAGCTAGGAAAGGGCAGTTTAACAGCTTTTGTGCCAACGAAGTTACTGTAAAAACAGAACTGACAGCAACTAAAGCTGCGACAAAGAAGAAACGAACGGAATGAAACACGTTTTTGCTTTCGTTTATCACAACGCAGGAATGTTATGGGAGCTTGTGACAATTGAAAGTCTAGATCTAGTAAACGTATAAAGTATGTTGTTCAGTAGTATGTGATGAAGAATCATATAAGAGGGTCGTGAAGGGGGGGGGGGGGGGGGTGCTAAACCCAATTCCCAGCAAATTTTTTTTTTAAAATCCCAGCTAAAAAATAGCAAAACCAGCCATTGGACCTGTCTTGCCCTTTGGGACTTGTGTTTGAATACGACGGTGGTGGCCCATACTCCGAGTGGGACATCGGACTTTCGCCATTCGGGCCATTCGGGCCATTTGGGCCGCGGCTTGGGCTGTTGCCATTTGGGCCCTGCATGTAAGTTCCATCCTGCGAGTGGTAACTTCC
>JAPEIX020049588.1:0-11506 GCA_026122405.2 Zoanthus sansibaricus | reverse complement strand
ACATGCTGGAGAAAATGAAACACTTGCAAAAAACATTGAGACAGAAAATGCCCAATACGAGAAGAGGTATTTCTTGTTAAATATTATCATTCTCTTACAGTACATCCTTTTATTAAACTGTAGTTTGAAATAATATACAAAATTAATAAAGGGTTGATTAGGGGTGAGACTGGGGCTAGACAAGGAATGGCCTGGTGAGACTGGAGCTGGACAAGGCATGGCCAGGTGAGACTGGGGCTAGACAAGGAATGACCTGGTGAGACTGGAGCTGGACGAGGCATGGCCAGGTGAGACTGGGGCTGGACAAGGAATGGCCTGGTGAGACTGGGGCTGGACAAGGCATGGCCAGGTGAGACTGGGGCTGGACAAGGAATGACCTGGTGAGACTGGGGCTGGACAAGGAATGGATGCGGTGAGACTGGGGCTGGACAAGGAATGGATGAGGTGAGACTGGGGCTGGACAAGGAATGGATGAGGTAAGAGATCACAAGGAATGCCAGGGTGTAGTGAGAGTAAAGAAGGGATGGGGTGAGACTAGATATGGATGGGGTGAGGATAAGAGAAGACATGGTATAGGTGGGGGTGAAGGGGATAAGGATTAGGTGAGGGTTGGAGAAGACAAGGAATGGGTGGGGTGAAATGGACAAGGATGGGGTGAGGGGTTTGAGAAGACAAGGAGTGGAATGGGGTGAAATGGCAAGGCCAGGATGGTGGTGTAGTAAGTGTGCAAGATTGGCATGTAATTATGGTCCCATTAAAAAAGCTTTCTCTCCTGGGAGGTAGAAGTTCTGTTGTAATAACTATGTTTAACTCCCATGATAAGGATGTGAGAAGAAAAGTTTGATGCATACTTTTGTTTTTTTAAGTACATAAAACTGATATTATCATCATAATCTATATAATTTATTGTATTGTTTGACATCCTTTTATTGTCAGGAACGGCAACGAATAACTTGGTTGAGGCTATCAGAAAATACAAACAAGGTCATCCTTATAGATGTGACAAGCATGGATACATGAATGTTGGTGTTGGCAAGGTAACAGCATTTTTAATATGTTTGTATTTTGCATTTTTTGTACACTTGTTTCATTCGAAGTTCCTGTACTTTTGTTTCCTCACTGTAAAATAACAAAAGTTATTTAGCATCTCTTTGTTAAGAACAGTTAAAAAGCTGACATCTGAAACAATAGCCTGTCATCAGAGCCATTGTGAGCAGCGTGATGTGTCAGTTTTAACATAATTATTGCATTTATTGCGGTGATCAAAATCTTCTTGTGCATGTTTGTCCTCAGTAATATTGTCCATTTTTGGAGGCATAATTTAACGTAGCAGATACAAATAGTAAAATAGTCTTCAGCATAGGATTTGTCTGGCATTTTTTAAATTATAGATTTTTTCTGTTTGTTTAAAGGGAGTTTTACATTCTAATGGGCTAGTATTCTGAATGAATCTTTTGCTTGTAGCTTAGCTTTTCTGATCATGATCTGAAGAACAACTGTCAAGCAGTAATCCAAGCAGCAACCTCTCACAGAGTAACCTCAAAAGGCAAGTGCTTGATCATAATTCTATTGGTTTCTTAAGTTTTCCTTTCTCACTCTTTGCTGTACTCTGAAGTTGTTTAGAAAGTATGAAAAAATCTTACATAAGCTGTGTAAATTATGTAGAAAATAGAAAAAATGTACCATTTTAAAATACTGTGCTCTATACTTCCAAATCATTACGTCTTCAGTACGGACAAAGTGAGTAATTTATCAAAATTCATATGAATAAAATTTGTAATTGCATGATCTAAAGAGCATGTGGTGTAGGAACCAGGATTAAATCCTTTACGAGCCTAGTGGCTTATGGAGCCGGCATTTATCTCCGGTTTCTGTAGTGTTAAGCGCATGAGAGCTATTTGCTCCCCCTGGACTGGACACTAATCCATCGCAGCTTAGCTCCCAGCAAACGCTGGTACTCATTTGGTACCTACCCCAGAAGGATGGAAAGCTGACTTGCTTAGGCAGAATAGAAGATCACACAAATATTCAAATCTCGACAAACTGCCGGGATCGAACTGGGATTTTGTGGTTGGAAAGCAGAGATCTTACCAACTGTGCCAACCACGTCCACCCTATTGTAGGGTGATCAAGCATCAGCTTAGGGCATAATCAGCAAATATCTTACCAACTGCGCCAATCGCGTCCACCCTATTGTAGGGTGATCAAGCATCAGCTTAGTGCATGATCAGCAAATGATTGAAATCAAAGCTTGCAAACATCATAGAAGTGAAGACATTGTTAATTACTGTATTACTGCAATAGTGTACAACGCTGATAAAAAAAGCAGAAGTTCTTTCAAAGCGAGTTTGGTGCTTGGGCATCATGCCGTATTACAAAAGATAAATCAATGAATCTTTCAAAGTATCTTTTTGTTTCTGTGTCCCAAGCATGCATCTTAGTGTCTTAATAGGATAACAAATTTATGCCTATATTCTTTATTGTAACCTGCCTTTTCGATTTTAAATCAATAACGTGACCTCGATGCGACACCACCAATAGAAAAAATATATCGAATTATGTAACGTTACATTTTGCTGCGAGCGAAGCAAGTAGCCTCCTATTCAGGACACAGTATAACTTTCAGACATGCGATACACACGATCAGCGGTTCAAGTCCATACCGTATCGAGAGTTGATTCAAGGATCTTCATGGATGTCACTAACATTTTGGTACTCGCGACACTTACGATCAGTGGTTCAAATCCAAATACATTAAATGCCGAAAGTAAAATAGTATTGTCACTATAACAAAATAGTGTACTCGCAGCACTCGCACTTTCTGTTAGAAATAACTAGTGAAATAGAAATAACTGTCAAAAGCTGTCCTGTTTGTGTTTGTTACAGTAATAATTTGGACAAAGGACTACAGACCGAAACGTCAGTTTAAAAGTTCTTTACACTTCGTTGTAAAACTTAAAACTTGATTTTATCAAAATGTATTTATTGAAACACCGATTCAGCACCCATTTATAGCTTTTTATGCACTCTCTGATTGTAAATTGGTTTCGGAAAATAATTACTTTTTAATCGTACCAGTTGATATTCCACCTATAGTCACTGTGGGAAAAGGAGTGAAAGTTGGGTGTTTTATGTAGTTTTGATTTGACTCTCCAGACTGTTTAGGCTGTTTGCCGTTAGATGAGCTAAAGTAGGTTATATTTTGTTTTTGTTCTTTTGGATGATGCAGGAAAGTTTATACAAAGGATCATCCTATCATCCACAAGAGGCCCTGGGGTGAAGCTACAGTTGAACGAGTTGATATCGTAGCAGCCTTTGTACGCATTCATAACGTCTCACCTGAAGGGTTCAAGAATATCTACAGACGGAGAAGCAGTGAAGTGGGGACTGAAGCGAGTGTTATTGAAGTGATAACTGAAGTTGGTGATCTTATGCCTTGCTACTTGTTGCCTGGACATTTTACCATTTCTATAAGGTCATCAGTTGGAACCTTTTATCCAATATTTAATTTATCTGGAAAATGGAATCTTCTCTTTTGTTGAGAATAAACGGGGGATATCAGATTAAACTGGGGGCCTCAAGCATTGTTAAATGGGGTCAAAATAAACGGGGGGGGGGGGGCAAGGGGAAAGTTGATCAACAGGGAGGACATTATGATAAACCTCATGTCCAAGCGCTATCCAAAACTAAAAAAACAAAAAAAAACACATGAAATAGAAGAGACGAAATTAGGGTTATTGTGTTCTACTTTAACTTTTAAATCATAATCATCTGTGAAATTCAAAAAGTTAATAAACTGAGAAGTCATAATAATCTGCGGGGAGTCTGCAAAAATCACGAAAAACTCTTCTTCTCTCCGTTTATTCTGAGCCTAAGAGTAGGTTCTAAATCTGGAATCCGATTGGTTGAAGTCAATCCAGGACTTTGAGGATCTTGCAATGTTTTCGCTATATTTCATTGAAATAGCGAAGTTTTTATAAAAGTGATGAAGGAAATTTTTGTACTAATTGCAGCAAGTAAAGATGGAGACTACACCTATGTTTTTACATGTATTAAAGAAAAAGACAGTCACTGAAAATAATGCATGCCTTCAATTTTCGTTCATTCTTGTTTGTTGGCTAATTAAAATTTGAAACAATTTTTTTTCCTACAAGTCTGATCTCTATCGTCATGCCACTAATTGTAATGTGTTCCTTTTCCAAGGTGTTTTACCATAAACTAATTATACAACTCTTTGTTTAAAAACACTGACGCAATGAATCATCCATCATCATTAACTCAACGTCTGTCCGTGGTCGTAAATACGCTTTGTCATCCATGCTGAAGTTATATAATCGATAAAAGAGCACATTCATGTTTGTAGCTCAGCTACAATTGGTACTTGGCCCGGTGGGTCTGGAATAAAGGGTTAGGGCTACATATTTCACCATCAGATTAAATTTACAATTAGTACTTGATAAATAAAATGAATGAAATCTTTTTGCGAGGTTTTGTTTTGGCAGTGGTTGGTTAGGGAGCTCAATAGTGTCTGGAAAACAGCTACTATAGGTTAGTGGGTAGTGGACGTACAGAGTACATGGAGTAACAAAACAGCTACTCTAGGGTAGTGGGTAGGGGGAGGGACGTACAGAGTACATGGAGTAACAAAACAGCTACTTTAGGATAGAAGATAGGGGGGAGGGACTTACAGAGTTCATGGGGTAACAAAATTAAGGGCTACTACGGCATATCCCCATCCAGAAGTACGCCCTAATGTACCCCCCTTCCTCCCCCCCCTTCCCTTTCGTGTCACTAAGACCATTGTATCGGATATTAATAACCCTTCGTTCTACTATAGATAATGGTGAGTCCCGATACTTGTAACCATGGATGGTCTAGGAACTGTTACCAGCTTCAGGGTCTGATTTAGAAATCAGAACATGGGATGGTGCATCTTGTCATATCAGGTCATAATAGCACAGCTGTAGAAAGCATATACCATCCTAACTCAACTCCTGCGCGCAACCGGCTTCACCCGAGTTCAAAGCAAGCAACTTGTTAGAACTCATCGTGTAGCAGAACGCCAGGGCTTACCCTTGAACGGGCTAGCTGCCTTCGCTAGATCTTATTAGCAGCTGTTTTGAGATTTCTAGGCCTCGACAGCACTGTATCACTTTTTAGCCACGAGCAAAGAGCTACCAAGACCAGTTCAAAGAATTGCTTTAAACCTGAGATCTGACTGCATGCATGTGGGAGCTTGGTTGGGCTATGCCAAACATACCTCAGATCATTATCTTCCTCATTATCGGAAAACATCTGATGGTCAGAGGAAGCTAGGTCACTAAAAATCTATTTACCTTCCCTAAATTCGTGGACTAAGGGGTGACGCTGACAAAGTGATGTATCCAGTTATCATTGGGAATTATGCTGTCGGTAGAGCCACTTGGTATAAGACATAATAGACGATTTTATATCAGGGGATGAACAGAACATTGTAAACTACGTTCCATAATTCGCTAAAAGTAGGTGTAAATAAAAAGTAGTAGTCATTACGGCCACAAGGTCTGAAGATAGCTTGTTACTTATTTTTTCTTTTCGTTGCTTTGTTACAAGTTTTTTGTTGGGAAATGGCAAATAGTCCCAGCGGGAGTAAGTATAATTCATACGTCGTGAATTTATTTCTTGAATTTTAAGTAAACTTCCACGCCCCTACATATTTTATGTTTTTATTACTAATGAATAAATAGTTGATCTCTGCTAGCCTTTTCGAATATATTAGTCCTTCTCATTTTGCTCAAATCTATGAACGCAAACGCGACAGACGCTCAACACCTTTACTTTGGAAATGGCAAACATTAGAGATTAAGATGACAGTCATAACATGTGCCATTGCATATTTAGTCCTGGATTTGAAAACATGTCTAGCCGCATGGTGAGACTGGTAAAATAATAATGACACTCCAAACTCTCTGTAATAAGTCCAACAGATCGAGATAGTTTTCGTATCTTCTGCAAATCCGATGTTTGATCGTTACTTTTTTGCTTAAAACTATAAAAGCACTGAACTCTTGCGTTCGCACGTGCGGGAGATGGTAAACATTCTCACCAGGGCTGGACTTATTCTCAATTCAATTAATGAAAGCTTTATTGGCATGACAGATTTTTTACAAAATATTGCCAAATCTCTATCTTATACATAAATAATTTTACTCTGAGCTAGAATATTAACAATAGTAAATATTAATTTGGTATAATCAATGTAATTATTTAGAAATATAATATTTTCGCTTCTCCGTACATGCAAAAACATGTTTTGAAAATAAGGCTAAAACTCCGGGGTCATTGCTTTTAATAATATTCTATTTGAAATAAATAAATAAATAAATAAATAAATTCATTGATTCTATGTAGCGCATTTATCCATTTAAATGTTCAAATTTTATGTAAAATGATACACCTGGTTCTGGGCTTGGAAGTTTAATTTAGTATAATCAGCTCACCTTTAGTGCTAACAAACAGGCTAAGGTCCATGCATGTGCCGACGCACTAGGACGCACGTGCTAGCTATATTTGATGGTTGTCATTTCACCATTTACGTTTTCACTATTAGTTGTTTAAAAAAAATTTTTATTAAGTCGCACTTTTAAAAGACGCAATATTTTTGGACACAGAAATACCCGTAAAATAGAAAATAAAACCTAAAACAAAGTTAGTAAGTTGTCGACTGGTTAGGAAAGTTGATGACTTTAGTTCATTATGTGTTTTTGTTCTCCATTTGACGTTGACCGTGCAGAAATAACAAAAGGCTTTGAGATGTAAATGAGCAAACAGCCGGTAGACCAATGACATATTAAACATTAAACGAAAGATCATAACCTTTACGTCCATGCAACATGAAACATTGTAAACTTTGCCAAAAATAAGTTGCACGTGAAGTTAAGTTTTCAGCACCACAGCGTGACAGTCTGAATGTTCATGCCGCAATTTCTGCTCTGGCATATTTGTTTTTTTTAAAAAAAATTTAACCTTCAAATTGGTGAGCATATATATTATTAAATTAATACTTTTAAAAAAGAACTTCGAATTCCAAAAACTAGTATAAAGAATTTGAAACACCGGAGTGAAATGTAATGAAATATGATGAGCGTACCGCACTCCAGGATACAGAAATAAAAATATAAGTAACGCCTTCCGCGGTATATTGTAACACATTCCCTACTTCTTCGTTACTGAGCACTTCGTCCTGTGGTCCGTTATGCATATGATGTTAATTGCGGTTTTAACCTTTGTTTCTTTGGCGCAGATAACTGGAGCACAAAATATCACAGGTTAGTAATCCACTGGGCGTTCTGCTTAGTCTTCTTCAACGTGTTTATGCTTTTTTTTTTGTAGAAAAGTCTACGCAACTCGAATTTTAAAAAAACTAAATGACTGGCAGTTAGTTGGGTTTTTTTTCTTTCTGAAAATACAAGTTAAACAAAAAAAATCAGCATCGAATGCCCCTCTATCGATAAAGAACCATAAAGCGATTCAGAAGCTGACGTTATAAGAAAAAATTCGTATTTTAGTTTTTCACTTTAGTACTGTATTTTTACTTTTGTTCGGAAATTTTCGTAGACGACTGACTACCGGTCAAGCAAATCTAAACGCTAATGGCCGGCAGTGTTTTCCCTAAAGACGGGGTTTGTGTTTCGATAAAGCACCGTCAAGCGATTCAGTAGTTGGAGTTAGAAGTGAAAATCGGTTCATAGACTTTGCGTCTGGCATCGATGAGTTCACTGCAGGTCAATAAACACTAAATGGCCGGTATTCCAAATTTCTTTCCTGAAACGCATCAACGGTAAAGACTAATGCATTATAATACATCTTTCATTGATAAAGAATGCTTGTATTAAAGCATTTTGAATGCTCGACGTTTTCCATTCTTATATTTTATATTGTCCCTGCTGCGGGGGGCGGGGGCGGGGCAAATCCCTTTCTCCTAAATTTTGGACCAGAAGTATATTTATATTGTTTTTCATATATTTTTTCATTGTGATATGAATCAAAATGTGATGTACAGTTATTTTTGGTTCGTATATTCATAGTGTTTGGTCAAAGACAAGGGCTATATAGAACTTTACAAGTAGCAACAAAAAATTTTTTCTTCCCCTCCCCTTCTGAACTTTGAGTTTGATCACGCCCCCGTATGTATTTCAGTAGACGGCGCAAAGAGAACAAAGACATCTTTCTATGTTCTTGATTTTTTCATGGTTGAATCACGCAAGATTCGAATTTATGAAATAAAGTCACCTTTCCCTCATCTGTTATTCACTGTCTTGTTTTGAATAAACCGCCTTTAAGAATTGGTTGGGTGAAATTCAAGGAATGAGGAGAGTTATTAAAAAAATAAAGTTCTATTTTGGCAGTGACTATACGTCCAGCAGCCGGACATAGCCATCAAATTACTAGACGTCCGGCAGTCCATATTTTTTAAATATATCTCCTAAAAATCTTACCCATATTCAATTGCAAATGTTAATAGAGTTTATTTAGATGTCTTAATCGCTTGCACACGGGTCAAAATTAGGAATTTTATAACGTGTCATCTGCAAATAATTTTGCCAAACACTGTCGGGAATCGATCTTCAATTTACTGAACTACCGGCAGTTATTTTTTGTCCTAATTTAAAATGTTTCCACAAGAACCAGAATTTCGAATTTTATATTTTACTTTGTCTCGTGTACTCACAGGTAGCCCAAGCTATATTTGTGACTCTAACATCAACTTTTGATTTATAAAGAAAATGTATGGGATTTTATGTTTGTGTTTTAAACATATTCAAAATGAAATAAAAATTATGAAATATCGTAACAAATCTTGACTTGTTGTATCTTGCCATCATTATGTGTTGTTTTGGGTTGGTTTCTGACGCTGGGAGAAACAAAAACGGTGAAATATATATTTCATCGTACTTGTTTGTCCCAGCGCCAGAAACCAAACTCAAGAATATGTTAATCAGTTAATAAGCCAGTGAGGTACTTTTACTAAGTACCAACCAGCAAGACAAAAGCAGGAGGATAACACTGAGAACTGGTGATCTCATTTTCCTTTTGGAAACAAAAATTAACTAAAAAATTTCAGTGTGTGCTTTACGTGTAAAAACAATACGTACAAATAAACTTTTATCGTAACATTTTGTTTTGCATATTGAATTGTTTCCTGTTAAATACGGTCAATCTTGTTTTATAAAATGCCATTGATAAAATTAATCGAATTAGCAGCTGTTTTTTTTTTACCATGCTGCCTTGACGTCACAAGCGCCAGTAAATAAGCCGAACAACGTCGGTGACGAAAGACCAGGTTTATTAATTATATATTGACAACTGTAGTGCGGATGGCGGATTAACAACAACTAAAACAGACAGGCGTTGCTCCGCGTTGCTCACCTTTGCGCACACATGTCTAACTAACAATAGCCTGCTGGCGAGGGTTAACGCAATGTGATTGGTCCATTCGAAGACAAAGCCTCTTTGGCATTACATCATAAAATTTTACATTACTTACGTTTATCGGGATCGCTCGAGATTTTATCCGCCTGCATAGCACTTTTGCACGGTTCTATAACGCTGCCGCCTCGCCTGGCAAAAGGAAGACAACGGCTACTTTCTGTTTCCATAGTAAAATTAGTATTAGGATGTTGTGACTTGATGAAATTGTAAAATAGATTGGCATCAGCGTCAAAATTGAATAAGCAAAAGATGTCATCTACATAACGGCGATAAAATAAAACCCTTATACAAGAATGAAAATTCCAAAATGTTTTCAAAGTGCCTCATAAACAAGGTAATAAGAACAGGTGCAAGAGTGACCCCATAGCCATACACCCAACAATTTGATGATAATATGCGCCATTATAAATAAAAAATTTGTTTCTGAACTAGCTCTTGTAAAGAGGCCTTCGAGTTCAGTAGTAGTTAACTTGATATTATAGTTTTCTTTAATTATATAATTAACTGCGAGATTGATGCTCTCTTCAAGAGGTAAATTGAGTATTAAATACACACTTTCGACGTTAAAAGAAACCATGAATTTACTGTTCATAAGTAGACTTTGTAAATCTTTGACAAAGGTGAAAGTGTCAGATGTGCTTTATTCAATTGGAACCTGAGGCTGTAAGAGTTTGCTAAGATATTTGAAATTGACAACAATAGATACAGAACGCAGGTGGATGTTTGCAACTCCGCTTTGCGGTTGCATTGTGTAACTGACGACGAGCTCGTTTTATTTAATAAACCAATCTAAAAATTGCTTTGCAGAGCCCGAGTACTGTCTCTCTGACAGTCTGGCTGCTTGTCCATGTTTCCAGTCGGAATGTGCTAATGATGCCGAAATTCGATTTTCATGTATCAAGACATGTGGCAGTTGTGGTAAGTGTGTTTTTAAGGAAAATTGAGCAGGATCAAGAGCCAGTAGTGAGAGTGTGAGTCGCGACAATTAAGTGTCCTGCGTGTTTTATTTTAGTCATTTTATATTGTATTTCCATCTGCACTCACTTGTATCGAGAACTTTTTTTACAGCATCTGCTACAGTTCCCTACGATAAATATTTTATCATCAACACAAATAAAACAATTAGAAAAGATATAAAAATAAGGAATTTTTAAAAACAGAAGTTTTCAGTGGTTGCCTCCTGTTTGGGTCATTCTGAGAGTATTACGTCTCAATAAAAGGTACCCATTCTTAAAAATTAGGAAGTGGAGCGTTGTCAGCTTTGAAATTAAAACTCTGAAATTTGTTTAAATTCTGCCATTTTTTTTGTTCGTAGAAGGAAACAACTTGTGAAAAAGCCAGGTAAATCTACCGACCCTCATCTTTTGACTCTGTACGGTTTTCTCGGACAATAGCTCTTAGTTAAGAATAAAATCATTTAGAATACTTGGCATTCTTTAAGATTTGGTTTTTAAAATTTCAACAGAAGAGGTCAAGGAACACTATCGACAATCTAAATCAGACATTTCCAGAAGAAAGAAGCGAAGCAGCTCTTTTTCTAACCTTAAACTCATGACAAGAATAGTGGCGCGGCAGAAGCGTGACATCGAGACTGAAGGTGATTGCGTTACTTATATCAGAGATACTTTATTTATCTAAAAGGTAGGAGCATGATATAGATCCTTTGAAATCACGCTTAGCGTGACACAGCGAAATGTTTGATTTATTGCAAATGGGAATTTACTATCAAATTTGTTACATCTAAATTAGTAAAGCTGCCAAAGAAATTAACTTTTAAATCCTGGCAATTTTACAAAAAATTGTATGGAGGGAAGGCATTACATGCCCGCCGAGCCAAGTTGTCAAACTAAACACATACATTTTCTTACAAAAATTCCGTAAAAATATTTAGCTTAAAATATTTACATCTTCGCCATTTTTCGGCCATATTTACTACTTTTTATGTGACAAATTTAATTAGGGCCCAGAACTCGAGGTGGGAGGCACGACTGATGACCATTATGCCAACCCGACTCCCCATAAAGTATATTCTTCA